>JAPYZA010004962.1:0-13463 GCA_030522685.1 Eupelmus azureus | reverse complement strand
TCAACCCATCCCCAATAAAAAACCCCAGCATCACCTTCAGCAAGCGCAATCAGCACCCTCAAATCGGACAATTACAGATAGCAAGTACGCAGCGAGCGTAACGAAGAGCATCGCCTTTTCTGGCGCCTCCGGGCCAGCAGCTGATCGATAGGTCTTCGCTTAATTGTCCGAGCGCGTGTATCGTTGGCCGCTCGTTAGCGGAGCGCTAGTCCATGTTGCCAGCCGTGTGTATACGTGTGTTATTTCGCGAGCTCTGGCGGCGAGCCAGCCCCCCCACGAGCGAGCCCTTATAATGTAGGTCGCGCCGGTTAATACGTGTGCTTGCGCGCGTGCTGGGCGATTTGAGAAAACCGTTTGCGGTGATGCTGCGGGGGCCTGAGACACGACTGTGCGTCGGGGTAGGAGTTTTTAAGTGGCTGGTAATGGCTGGGGATAGTGGCTGGTAATGGCTGGGGATTTTCGGGATTGGATTGTTATGCGGATGAGAGGGTTTTGGGAGTGTGTTTTGGGGAGGTTTAATTACTTTTTTTCGTTTGTTTATGCTTTTTTGGTTGTTTTTTGTAATGGAATTATTCATGTAACCCAGTTACGGAGTTTCTTTTTTTACTAATTCCGACGTAATATTTTTAGTTGGATGTGGAGCGCTTTTATTAATCTCCGGCGTCTCCGGCGCTCCATATCGATAAACGCGAACGAATTTTCCAATCAATTTAAAAACGTTATATCAATTAAGTAATTAAAATTCAAGCTCTCACAAAAGCTTCCGGCCAAATAATTCAAAGCGAACGCGACTAGAATAAACAACGCAATCCAACCAAAATCCCTTCACCTCCACCTCACCCAAAAAATAAGCTCGAACCCACACCCAGCCTCCATCCATAAACCAGCTCCAACCCCATCATTATTTCCAGACACCTTGTCAAAAGCCTCTAAAACAAGCCGCACCTTCGCGACAAATCACACCACATATACCCGCGCCAACCCGATCGAAATTAAAGCCAGCTTGCCAGCCTTTCAGCCGGCTCGGTTTACCCTCACCCCCCTCTCTGCCACACACCCGTTAATCGAGTATATACCTCGCTCGCCTCGCTGGCGTATATGTATACGGGCTGCATTATAAGACGCGGCGAACACGCTGGATCCTTTTGTCAGGATCGGCGCGCGGCTCGCATATACATCCTCCGCGCTTGAGAACAATGCGCGCGATTGCATATTACAGGCGTGGCGTTGTATGGCTGAGCTATGGCCCATAATGCTGCCAATGTTTGTGCTGTCGAACGCCTGCGGCCTCGAGCGACAGATCGACCACGAAACTTTCCGTATTATATATATATACTACTCTGGCTGAGGAATGAAATTTTCGGTGCAAGCTTTTTAGGAGGCGGGGATATAGCGGCGCGGGAGGAGAGAGAGCTTATCCTACTTTCTTTTATTCGCGAGAGCTTTTTTCGGGAGCTTTTGTATTTATGTCGGACGTGCCGCTGGCTTCTTCGGCCGATTGTTTCCCTCTTGCCGGGCGGCTATCTTTTTTTTTTCGCCGGAGAGTTTTGTCAAAAGGACGTTTTGAATTTAAAGTTTCTTGTCCGGCGGGGAATGCCGATGATTGGAGTTATTTCTGTTGGCTGAGTCCGCGTACGTTTGTCCTTTTTTACTTTTATTTTTCATCCGCCGCGTTGTAGGGAAAAATTAATGAAAGAGGTCGCTCGATATTTCGCATGGGTTATGCTATCTTGTTCTATTAAATTTGCGCACAATGTGAGGCGCGCGCGCGCGAAACTTTTGCCTCTATATATAGAAGGGCTCTGTGTTTTTCGAATAATACGCGGGAGTGTTTAGAGGCGCTAACGCGCGAGAGTTGACAGTGAGGGGTAAGTTTTTTTTTGCCGCCGCATTGTGTGCATTCGGAGAAAGAATAATCTTTGTGAATTTTTCAATAGGAAAAAGTGCTTCGCTTGAATTTCCAATGATTATCTGAACTGTGTCAATTTAATCGTCCTAATTTAAACGTCTTCAACTTATTCATATTTAACGTTACCCCCGCAGAAAAGTAAAAAAGCAATGCCACCTACATCCACCAGACCAAACCCACAAAACTCACTCTCGATCAACAAAAAAAATCAGTAGTAACAGCCGCGACCTCACAGCCAAACCCCCACCACCCCCGTAAACCCTTCACTCACTCCCCACCATAAACAAGCCCCTCAAAAAACTCCCCACCCCACCCCTTATCCAGAAACACACGAGCACTCCGGGGCAAAGTTTCGGAACGACCGAGCCATAAACTCTTCCGCGACGTTATCTCGCGCGCTCGAAATTTCGCAAAACTAGGTCCCCGCGCGCGCGAGCCATTGATTCGCGATCGACTTCGCGTCGACGCGAGAGGCGAAGTTGATCCGAGAGTGCTGCGTACTTACTTACTCGGCCGGCCAGATAGTCGAGAGACGAGCTGGCACTTAAGTGGCCAATTGACGCGCGCCGCGTCGTTCGAGGAACGTATATAGAGAGATATATATATATATATGCGCCAGCGGCGGTGCAGCAGTTGTTTACGAAGTTACGAGACGGACGGAGAGTGGGTTTTTTTTCTCAAGTTTGATGTGCGGTGTGAGAAAGAGCCGCTGCGGTCGTCGTTGATTTTTGTTTCTTTTTTCTTTTAAGAGTGATGTAGACGAGGGGCCGAGGCGACGGGCTGGTTTCTCCTCTGCGTGAGAATCGTCGCGAGAGATGTGTATCTCGGATTCTTTATCGGACGCTCTGAGATATTAATTTAACTGCTAAGCTCGTATATATGTAAACGGCTGATCGAGCCGTCGTTAAGATAAGTTTGCATTATGTGCAAATCACGCATTGTCCGGGCACGCGTTGGAATTTAAATTTAAATTACACAGGAAGGCATCCTTCTGTAATACATATATATACAAGATTAGTTGAACACACGTCGACGAAAACTTCACGAAATCAAGTATATAAGCGGCTCTGATTGTTTGCTCGGCGATTACGCTTTTTATAGGCGCAGCTAGCGCGCGCGCCTCGGCTTTTTATTGAGTTCGGGCCGCGCCGCCGACATAAACTGGAAATTGGACCATATACAATTTTTATAGTAATACGCGCCGCGTATAAACCAGCCCCGCGGCTCCGCGGCGATGCTCTCCTTTTACTCTTTAATTAAAGCCCTAAATTTATTAGAGCCTCATCATCGGCCAATTGTAAATTGCTACAATTTTAATCAAGGCTTAATGAAAAGAAAAAAAGAGTAGCGCGGCTCGCTCGAACAATAACGAAAAGCCAGAGCCGCCCCTACTCCTAGGGAGTCGTAATAGGACAAAGTAGCACTTGGGCCGCCGGCAAAATTGCCATACGCGCGTATTAAATCCATAAATTCCGGCATTCCCGTCGCCGGCCAATTTTGTAATGCTTTAAACGAAAGAAGCTGCCGGGGCGCGCAAACGGCTAGCTCACCGGCGAACGGCCGTAATAACATATAAACGCACGGACGTGTATAGTTGCTTGTAAGGGCGCGCGTGTGTGTGCGTATATATATATATATACAGGAATGCGTAAACAGAGCTAGTCGAAAAATCGTAAAAGCCGATTCGCATTTAATTTCGCTGCCGCCGTCTTATTTTATCTCCCGCTCGCTTTTCGTTATCTTATACCTTCTCCTTAACGCCTCGCAGCGTCTTTACCGTCCCTCGCTCGGATTCACTTCGGGAATTTGCGTTTCGAAAAATATACGGCTGTTATATCGATCTGAAAATAACGAGGCGAGAATACCGGGTTTATACATTCTCCGCGAACGTCTCCGTCGTCGCGAGAGTAAAAAAATCACTGGTAAAAATATCGGGCATAAATAATCGAGTCTCCGGCGAAACTAGCTAGCCAGCGCGCAGGCTCCTGTCAGCCGACTTCGACTCGCCGGGGGCACATCAGCCCAACTATATCCAACTTTCTCCCGTCTAGCGCCGACAATAGCCGCAGTCTTGGCGAGTGTATACATCTCTCGCCGATGTGATTTTCGCCCCCTCCGGCGAAATAAAAGAAAAAAGGTAGCCGGTGCGTTGCTCCCTCGTTTCTTTCCCTCTCTATTTCACATGCGCGCTATCCTTTTTTTTTTCATTCCGTCCGAGTCTCTCAAGGCCGGCTCGTAAAGGCGGGGGCGGCGGGGGTGAAAATAAAGAGAGAGAGATAAGCCGGCGTTGATGAAACGCGCCGGTGTAAAATGTTTACTCCCGGCCCCGCTTCTAGTAAACTGCCGCGAAATTAGCGGCACGCAGCCCCCGCGCCTGTCTCCTTCTCTCTCTCTTTTTTCGCTCTCTTTTGTTTCTTGTCGCCCTTTTGTTTTATCTTAGCGCCGGAAGCGCGCGCGCTGCTCCGCCGTCGCGCACCTGTTTTCGCGATAAGAAGATTTATCGTTGCCCTCGCGAGCTTTCGCCTCGTCGTTTATGTATGTACGTGTGTATGTGTATATGTACAAGTTTACGTCGTCGCGGCTGTTTTGAAGAAAGTTGGCTTTGCGTCGGCAGCGAGCGGGGAGAGTGCAGGAGCTCTGGTCTGGATGTGTGCCTGCAGTGGACTTGTTAGAGCGTCTTTTTCTCAGTTGCGGGGTAATTTGAATAATCCGCGGCTGGGAGTGCGGCTGGCGGATTCTTTTGTTGCTTTCGGAGGGATGGTGGTTTTAGTGAATTATGCAATTAAAATTATGTTGTTGGGGGGGGGGGGGGTTGACGAGCGGCCGGGTGTTTGGTTGACAGTGTTTTGGTAGTCAAATTTTTTATTCTTTCTGGGAGATTAATTAGGGCTTAATTAGAGCCTTGCTTGGCTTCGTTATTAATTTAGGAGGTTCTTTTCGCGAAATCAAAAGCTAATATTTTTGCTCGAAACTCAAATATTTTTGTTTGTAGTATCTTGTATGCTAATCTCCGCGAAATATTAGAGATTGTTGGACGAAAAAGAGTTCAGTAATCTTAAAAATTGGATTCTACGAATGTACTTATAGTGAATTTTGCGGCATATATTTTTATTTTATACTAGATTAGGCGGCCTTTACGCTGTCGGAGATACGGTTAATGAAGGTTAACGTTCACAAAATTAAAAAGTAGATAACAAACAAATAAACTATTTTTTTAAACTAATCATAAATAGATTTAACCTCCTAATAATCAAAAGCGTTCCAATCGTTTCTGAAGATATTTTTATACTTATTGTAATTCTGTCCAATATTTTTTTAATAAAAAAATTTATATTCTGCAAACTATAAAGAAACTAATTCCGTTAACATTTCAAGAAGATAACGTTAATATTAAAAAACAGTAGAGTTATGCGAAATTCGAAAATTATTTTTAGCTTATAATTTAAATAAATTTTTATTATTTATCAGTTTTTTTTATAATAATTTATGAAATCATTAGCATAAAAATCCGTATTTATTTTGTTGACCACTTTATGTGATTTTAATAGTACGTCGAACTCCTGGAGCGAAAGAACAGCCTTGGCGTAATTTTGACAATATTAGGCTTTAATTAGGGCCTGAGTAAATTTAACAGAACTCAAACAAGACCTAAGTAGTAAAAGCTTGAATTTGGCCGTATTCTAAAGTAATCCCTTACGCAAATACCCAACTATTAATTATAAACTAATTTATTATAATACACGATAGATTTATTACTGTATTCCGATATAAAAATATTCAATCGTCAATTCCACCCATTAAAACAGCGATAAAATACTTCTGATATTCGCCGCTTGAACCGCAGCCAAAAATCCATACCCTACAGGCCCACATTACGCGCCGAATCGCGTCAAAATGTTCTGTTCATCGTAACGCTAAAAATACACCTCAACTACGTCCAACAAAGTTCAAATCTCAATCAGCTGAATTTAATCAATCACTCGCGCCTATAGCCGCGATGCCGTAACACCCGCGATACATGCACATCCCCCCCAAAAATAAGCCACTCTAAAAGTTTACAACAAAAAAAAAAAGCGCCAGGTCTAAAATAAGCAACAGATACTCCGAGGCTCTCCTTCAGCGAAATCCAATAGCAGCAACCGAGAGATAACCTTTCGACTAAACGTGCCCTTTTAACACGGCCGCGCTGCTGCCGCTGCACATACAGCCACAGCCGAAGCTCGAGGCGAAACAATGGGCGGAGGGATCGATTTTAGAAAAACAAATTTAAGCACGTCGGGCCGTGCAGCGGTGCAACTCGGTTAGAAAAAAAAAGCGAAGAAGAAGCGACCCATAAAGGCCAGAGAGAGATGCTCGTCGAAGACACAAAGGCGCTCGCGCGCGCGCAAAGAGGTCAAAGAGCCAATGCACACGTGTATGCAGAAACTCGCTCGCGAGCTCCACAAAAGATGGAGTCTTAAATTAAAGTTTTTCGAGCGAGAGCATCGAGCGTTTTTGCCTCTCCCGCCGCGCCGAAAATCTCCGAGAGAGAGAGAGAGAGGGTCTCGAAGTGCCGCGGCCAGGAGCCGGACTATTAATTACGCGGACAGAAATATAATTCAACTTGAGAATAATTAAAAGGCGTGCGAGGCCGAGCGGGCGTGAGGGAGCCCGTAATTGTAGTAGCAGTTTACGCGAAAGTTATACTAATGCAACGAAATTGCATAACTTGCCGGGGCGCGCGCCGTGAGAGAGAGAGACGGAGGAGAGAGTGGGGAATTAATGACCCGGAAAAAGGGAGCTTGTCGGAAGTGTTTGCCGTTTTGTCCCAGGGATGTGCTGGGAGCGTCGATCGATTCGTCTGCGCGCTTTCCGTTTACTATACTGCCGCGGTCCTCGCGGTGGGGTTGGTTTAGGGAAGGATGGCTGTGGTTTGGAGGAGCTCGATTGTTGCTCGGAATTTTTTTTGCTCGCGGTCGGCTGGAGCAGCGATGAGTTAATTGGTGATCTAATAAAGGCCACTTATTGACCTTATTTGATCAATAAGGATGTCAGGCTGATTGGAGAAGACGCGCATGACGGCTGAAAGTTGTTTTTTTTTTATAGATCGGGGTCAATGGAATTAAGGAGGCGGGGAATGGTTCTGCTCTATGATTTCGACAAACAATTTTTTTCGAGAGAGGTTTATGGATGGGTAAATTTATGCAGAGCATGGTGATAAACTTTTGGTAGAAGTGACTTTTACGGGACTCGTTTAATTAGTAGTCTTAAGCTGCGATAGCGCCGTCCAGAAATTATAATATGCATTCCGCTGAATTTCATTGACTGCGAAAAATAAGCCTGAGAGAGCGGAGCCATTGACGATTCCGGGTCTCTCTCGCCGGGAACCGGAATTTTCGAAAAACACACGGCCAGAATAGAAGATGAGGAGGCCGCTGCATATTCCCGTTTTTTGTAAAATAAATTCTCTTCGGTTATTTATCGCGGGCGAATACGAAAAAGGAATGCAAAATTAAAACGCCCTCCCCTCCGAAAATATTAAAAACAAATTCGAAATACATTTAAACGTGAAACTTTTATTAAACCATAAAAACGGCGTATTTTTTCGCCTAGATCCCTATCCCGAGCGTCCCGCGCGTGATTTGTGGTCGCCGCGCCGACAGTTGGATTCGACATTAACAGGGTTTATTCCGGCCCCGTAATAACGTTGTTTACGAGCGCGAAATATAATAAATCGGCCGAAAATAGCCGGCGACCGGAAAGAAATCCCTAAACCTCCGGCGCTGCAATTGAAACCTAATTAAAAACCGAGCAAAAACAGGCCGCGCGATAAATAAAAAAAGCCGGCCGCTAGCCGGCAGCAGCTTAGGCTCCGCTAAAAATAAACCACCGCCGCTACGCCAGCCGCGAGCTCGCTTCGCATTCACCGGCTGCAACTTTTATATATCTGCCCGGCTGGAATAAAAAGCCAGCTCTAATTTAATATTCTCGGCGTGCGCGACGCCGCTTTCCGAGACGCTCGCCTCTCTCGGAAGATAAAAAAGAAAAACTTGGCCGAAACTAAGATCCCCCGTTATATACTCGTCGCGCGCGTTCTACCGGTTTCTGCACGCAGAGCTGCGGCTCTCGGCGCGGTTCGACCGGTTTTGCAATTTTAGCGCTCGCGCGCTCGGCAAGGTTTTCTCGCGGAGCCCTGCGCGGAGTTAAAAATAGCCGGGAGTGTCGTCATCGCGAGCGAGAAAACCTGCGCCGGGGAAAGCGGCGTTGGCGAACTTTTCAAGATCGAGTT
The DNA here is from genome assembly GCA_030522685.1 of Eupelmus azureus. NCBI lineage: Eukaryota > Metazoa > Arthropoda > Insecta > Hymenoptera > Eupelmidae > Eupelmus > Eupelmus azureus. Next base: position 5,286 of record JAPYZA010004962.1, on the reverse strand, counting down.
TATGCTGAGGAAATCGGACAGTTGATTTTGTGGAGGTGGTTGCGGGGGGATTGTGGTTTGATTGGGTTGGAGAGGTTAGTGCTGGGAGCGATGACGTGGAAGGTATGGGTGTTTGATGACTTTGGTAAATGTTGATCTTTGGCGGGGACGGTGCTAAAGGTTGTAGTGGGAGTGGTGGGTGTATTGTTAGTGTGTGTGGTCGGTCTTGAGGAGATGGTGTAGGAGGAAAAGAGCCGTGTTGATTTTATTATAGTTTAGCGTGAGAGTGATGATTTTTAGTTTTTAGAGAGATAAGGAGTGGGCTCTTCGACGATTCTTTACCCAATGACTCATGATTATTGGCAACGTCAACTTCACTTCGGTTAAAAAAACTAACGTTTTATACGAATTAGAAATCGTGAAGGCTAACACGTACAGCAACGTTTCGTAAAACTCACTTCCAAATCACCCGGCAAAAAGCATAAGCCTCGCTAAAAGCAGCGCGCGCTTTTCAAACCGCATCATCAGCGCTCGAGTCATCATCGAGCGCAGCGGCCCAGATACTCCCCCGTCTTATTTACCCAATCGCAGAATCAACACCTCTAATCGCCCACCTCTCGCTCGAAGCCATTGAACGCGCAAAGTCGCAATTACACACAATAAAAGCGTCTCTCCTACACACACACACTACCTCACCTATATATCCTCCTGGAAAAAGCAGGTCGTGCCTTTAAAAAAAGCCGAATGCAAAGAGCACGCAGCGAAGCGCGAAAGTACGAGAAAAGGGGCGCCAGTTCGGGCTGAAATCGCGTGGGCGGAAAGTGAGAGAGGTCCGGATATATAATGGAAAAGCGCGGTGGCCTCGGCAATTGGCTTTTCGCGACACGTGAGCCGGAACGCCGGCTAAGCGAGCGGCGAAGCTAATGCAGCGGAGAATGAGAAACAATCAAAGAGCGATAAAGGAAGCTGGGGACGACGATTTCGTGCGCGGGGGCGGGGGGAGATTGATGGTATTGTATATAGGACGGGGGGAGGGGAGAAAAATTGGATTTTTATTTTTATAATTAACATAGTTTTCGAAGTGAGCTTTCTGGTAGTGTCGAAGGTTGCGTTGTACGTTTTTTGGTTTCTTTTTTGGATGCGCTGGATAATTGAACGAGCGGGTGTTGCAGATAACGAAAAACGTTTCTGTCGCACGAGAGAGAGAGCGAGATCGTTTGCTCGGAGATCTATGAGAATCTCGTTTCAAAGGCTTGTCTCTTGTCTCTCGCTCGTGAGCGAGTTAAGTAATTTTTACAGCCGGCCGTTTTGTTTAAATCGTCGGCGATAAGAGATATAGTCGGGGCTAATTATCCGCGCTATTAATTTATGGCCGCGGAGACGATAGGGCTTATCGCTAAGAGCCGCGGAGTTTCTCAAATATAATACTGTTCTCGCTGAGTTTTTTTATTTTTCAATTTGTGTATGTAACTTACGGAGTGTTTCTTAGACATAATTAGCGATAAACGTAAGCTTCACGACCATACAATTTCACTCCACCGATCAATACACCACATGCACTTTTTAATCACCCAACATCTCATATCAAACATCGCAAAAAACATTCGAAAAACCAAGCGCGCCTAATTGACTCCCAGCACAAAGCCACCTCGCCAACAGAAAGAATCCGCGACAAAGACGGATCGCAGACGTAGCCACCCCCGCGCGGAAGTCGCGTACACACATCAGACGAGTGCATATCAGCACGTCGCGGCGGAGGGTGGATTCTACGTGAGCTCGCGGTCCTCCTGAATTAATACGGCGGCGCGTCGCGCTTAATTAGCGAGGGGCGCAGTTTGAAGCCAGACGGTTTTGTGCGAGCGCACGCCCACGCATATAGTCCTGGAAAAATGTTTCTACGGCCTGTGCTTTCGTGCGCGAAAGCAGGCGTAGGTATCGCCGTGAACGCAGGTGATTAAGCTGCTTAACCTTTTAATAGGTGTATAGTCGTTAGCTAATGACATACTTGCAGTGGGTTGAGAAAATTTTCGAAATGTTTGCGCCGCTGTCGGCATTGACCGTAATAGTTACGCGTTTAGTTAATTATCGAGTACGTATAGCTAGGTAATTATATGATCGATGATATTATGCGAAACAGCCGTGAAATGCCGATGGTTTTTCCTTTATAGATGTACAGAACGAGTGTAACAGTGTTTTTTGCCTCCGCGCGACGCTCATTAAGCCTCTCCTCTATTTATAAAGCCCGAGCGTCGCTGCGAAGCCGAGCGGGAATTAAAACGGCAACAAAGTCGTCTATCAATTTCTCAATTAGAGCGATACACTTCTAAACGTCCGCGTCTTCATACCCAGCGATCGTCGCGCTTCGAAGAAGCTTTTTTGCCGCTTTAGTTGCACAAGCTCGAAGGTTTCCCGATTGCCAGCGATAATTGCTGGCTCATTGGAGGAAACACAACACACTAAGCCTATATATACGTGTAAAAATCGAGCGAATGTCAAGGCTCGCGTGCGGTGAATTCCTTGGATTCTCCGCCTTGACGACAAAAGGACGGCATGCGCGAAATCGAGCGTAACAGTTACACACCGAGCAGCTCTTCTGCTTCCCGCTATTATTCTTTCAGCTTCTCTTTATTCGAAAAATCCGAGGCACGAGACGCCGGATTCCGCGTCTCTGTCTCCGCGGATATTTGCCCATTCCGAAAAATTCCAAATCGCGCCCGCCTCTCGCCGCGTGATCGAGCCTAATCAATATTCTGATCGCACGTGCGAACAGGAAGCGCATTCGAATTCACGTTTCGTCGTCGCTGTTGAGTAAAAAAAAAAATCTCGTTTTTTTATCTCGCGCCGGTGTAATCACTTACGCATGCGGCCGCGCTGAAAATAACTGGCTCTCTGGGTGGAGAGACAGAGACGGGATGATAATGGAGATAAAGAGAGTAGGCTACTGCGAGGCGCCGAATGAAGGAGGGAGGCTCCGGGAGGAAATATTGAGCGGTTTATTGCGCGGCCTGCCAAAAGTCGGAGTGCCAAATTCCGAGGAATGCGCTGTCTCTTCCTATGCGGCTGTTTCGCTTTTTCGCGATTATTTTGCATTGTGTCGGCGTGCCGTGCTGGCTTTGGGATGGGTACAATTCGGAGCGGGGCTGAGAGCGGTTTGCTGTCGCTTGAAAAATTAAGTTGTTTCGGAGGGGCGAGAGGTTTAAGATGGTTTTTATGATTAAAAATGTGGCGTTGGCTTTTGTAATTTTTTAATAGTAATTATGGTAACGTAATTAGTTTTGAAAAAAGACATGTAATTTGTGTAACTTAATTTAGAGAAAAAAATTTAATTAAAAAGTCCAGCGATGCAGCGGCGAGCCGGTAAGCGGAGATATCGTATTTGTTTTTGAAAAAAAAAATTTTGTTTTTTTTTATCGTTACAACAACCGGTGGCACACGGTATTATTTAACATCGCGGTTATAAATGGATCGCGTTTTTATACCTCCAATAAATGTTTGCATTCGATAAATCTACAAGAAAAATAAAAAGCGAAGATAAAACGCTAATAAAACCTCTATCATAAACAATCGTTTATTTTATGCAGCTTATAGTTTGTTATCACACCCCACCCCCCCCCCCCCCCCCCCCTCCCAACACTCAACTCACTAAACAATCCTCCAGCATCCAAATTAAAAAAACTACAACTCAAACCCCTATACACAACCACCCGCACGCCAAACACCAAAATTTCCCTCAAAAAAACCCAAGACACAAACAACCCACTCCAGCGCCTCCGAAATTCCGTAAACCGAAAATCAAGCGCTATGCTCTAGACACTCGCGCCCGCATCTCATTTGCGGCATTACGCGAGCGATTCGCCGAAATTCCCGCTCATAAATGCTAACAAGCATTTAAGAGTCAACCCCGTCGTCGCTCAGCCTTTTCCCTTCTATACTCGCTCCGGCTCGTAATTTGCGCTAAACAGCGCCGCATCAGACATTCGTCAGCGATAAAACGGCAGCGCTCGCTCCCGTAATTTATCGGAAAGCCGGTGAGCGTCGACGTAGCAATTAACGCTTCGGCCCTATATATAGCCCGTCGAGCTCGGCGCGTTAACGAATTATATATGCGCCGTCTTGGTCGCGGGAATAATTACAGGCTGGTGGTGGGGGCGCTGCGAGCGCGCATATGATTACGCTGTAGTCTAATTCGCGTTTTGAGGGGATGGCTTCTGTAATTTTGGGACGTTAACGAACTGGAGAGCCGCTTTCTTGAACTTTCTATGGGGTTAATGTTGCCGGGCTGCTGGGGGGGACTCTGGTAATTGGTTAGTTAATTGCGATCGCGCTGTGGAATTGTACGTGGACGTTTTGGCGTGCGTAGCCTTTCTTCGCTCTGATAAGTGGAAAAATTCGAGAGTAAACTTTGCTGAATACTCGGATCAAAGTCGCTCTTGATTCAGGAAAATCCTCTTTTAAGCGCTGTGTATACGCCGAACACTCCTTGACGATATAGGAAGCCGAATCGCGCGGCACTGTAATAAATTTAAAATTCTCTCTTTACGATCCGCCAGACAATCGCTTATCGCGCGCGATAACTTTTGTTTGAATTTTTCTCGCGGCGAAAGCGAACAACAACAGTCTAGTTCGTATATCCGATCCCCGCGCGCTCGTGCGCTGTTTATTTTTCTCTCTGAAGCCTCCGGAGGCTCGACGAAGGACATGTCTCAAAAATTTTTCTCGCTGCAAGCCGATACCGCAATAAAAAAACTCGGCTCCGCCCGTATGCGCATCCGCAATAACACAACCTTCTCATTATCAGCGCTCTGTGCGTGTATATGTATACACACGCGCATCACGTGCGAGTATCTTGTTTTTTGTTATATTTTTTTTTTATCGCTCTGACAAGGTCTGGGAAACGAAAACAGCGACGGGACAAAAATAACCCTTTCCTTATTGTTAATCGGCGAGCAAATAATCAGGACACAGGCGGGTGTGTTATAAATCAGCCGATATCGGCCCAGAGCGGCGCGAGTTCATCGGCCGCTCCATTAATATCTCGCTATGTGCCGCTGGCATGCGGAAGATCGCGGAAAAATATAAGGGCGCGAGATTATATATACATATAGATATAAAAACGAGAGAAGCAGCGATCGAATTAGGAGTGCAGCGCGCGAGCGACGGAACAATGGGAATCGAAATCGCCGGCGTTTTATTTGCAGCTCGCGGGGGCGGCTAAATTCACTTTCGGCGCTCTTTCTCTGAGAAAACAGAAGCGCCGGGGGGATTAAAGAGGAAAGGAATCGGCGCGATTTTCACGCGGCTCGCGCG
>JAPYZA010004961.1:0-13755 GCA_030522685.1 Eupelmus azureus | reverse complement strand
CTCCTTCTTTTTTTTTTCGTACCGGGTATTTCGCCGGCCGCCGCGAATATTTCCAGCTCTCTCTCAGTGGAGCGCCAGGTGAGATGGAGAAGAGACGTAGGCGTTACTGTCAATTATGAAGAGAGTCCCGTCTATTCCCGGAAGGCTCGAAATTATAGAGCGAGCTCCCAGGGCGGCCCCCGAGACTTTCGTGCCTCTCCAGCCTCTAGCTCTCATTTTTGCCTCTAAATCGCTTCTCTCTCTCTCTCTCTCTCCGAGCTCGATGTCTCTAGGCTTTATTAATGCACGCCGCTGCTCCGCTACTCGCTCTCTTGGCTAGTTTGCCAATTCGTGCGTATTATTCCCCGAAAGGCTTCAGCTGCCTTCTTGGCTCGACGATCGCACGAGGACTTATATGGGGAGCTTCCAAGTTAATTGAGTTTCTTCGACTGTGAAATTCCTCGCTGATTTCGTAATTATTATTTTTCGCGTCATTATGTTCCTTCGGATTCGATTTTTACCTTGTGTTTTAATAAGGATTTTTAAGTGCGCGATGCAGCGTCGGGGCTCGTTCGTTTGATGGAAAGTCAGTTTTTTGTATGAAGTGGAGACTGAAATTATTACGATCGTGATTGATGGGAAATTCATCGTGCGGCTTATTAAGTTTTTTTTATTATTTGTCCGTTTATATTACTTCACCGACAGTATAATGAGTTTCAGTTTCATGAGTTGAGTTTAGCAATAATGAAACTGAGATTTAGATCCATGTTGCTTATGGACAACATATATTTAGTGGCATTTTCCTTTATTTTAATGATACCCAGAAAAATTATTAACATTTTATTTAATTACAATTTATTAATCTTTAGTAATTTTCGTAATGTCAAATGAAATATATAAATTTTATAATAAAAAAATGTACGCAGATATTGAGTAATTTTCTTTTTAAATTCATTTAACGTAAGTATTAGTACTTTCACTTGAAGTCACTAAACTAGCATAGCCAGACTGTCAATTTATTAAGTGAACCACATGCAATTAAGTTTATGTACTCTCATTGTCAATATAAATTTGAATTGAATTTAATTGAAAATTGCAATTACACCAAATTAGTTTGATGAAAGTAATTTGTGATCAAGTAGCCGGCCAATCAACTTGGAATTTATTGAACAAAAGGTTTTATTTTATCAAGAGAAAAAGGGGTGTATTACGATAAAGTGACTAATTAAAAGCTTTGTCGGCAAATTAATATACTCATACAAAATCGTACAGTACAAATTGATTGTTTTTTATAAAAAATTATTCATTAGACAGGAAATTTACATATATCCAGTTATTTATTTCGCTAAAATGCGCTAACGTGTAGACTTTCCTTAAATAAAAGCGAAACGATGTCCGAAAATAAAGCAAGAGCCACTTTTGCCCGACGACATCAAAGTCGCGTAGAGAAATGACTGGAACAAAATGCTCGGAGGGCCCAAAAACATCAGCGACGAAAGCGCGAAAATAAATCTTCCACGCGCTTTTAAAAGACAAAAAATCCAGCGGGAAAGGAGCTCAAGGGTTTCTTTATATATGTTAGCCGTCATCTCCTCGTACACCAGAGTCAGGAACAAAAAAAAATGTAGAATGAATTTGGCATTTGCCCAGGATGGTCGGCTAGACCTCAAGTCTCTTGTAAAACTCGATAACTCGAAATCGACAATTTGAAACAGTAGCGACCACAATCGATTTTATCGTTTAATCTTTGGATGAAAGATCTAATAATTAGTACTTAATGTCATTCGCTAAAATTAGGTACACTTATAACATATGAATTTAAGACGTAATTCATATTTTTCATCAATATTAATTTCTGAATAACAAGTTCAATATCCGACCGCCGCCAAGAAAAAATAACTCAAAACCCTCTCCTCTCCCAAGCCGCTCAATGTTCCTCTATCTCTCGAGCTAATGATTCCAAGCTCGTTCTCTCGTCTTACGCATAAATCAGCGCCTAGAGCCGGCTCCCTCGCCACTATAATCCATTCACGTCTCTCACTCTTTGTACTCGCGCGCATAATATTCGGCCTCTCTCTCTCCTCAAACCCATACGGCCAGCTCATGTGCGCGCACCATCAGAGTCGATTTGTCGCGGCGTTCGCGCGCACGGCTATCTTCGTGAAAGCCGGTATACACTTTTTTTCCTCTATTCCCTGATCTTTGCCGCGCGCGCGCGCGCGCGTGCGATTTCGGCTCTTCTTATTCTTCTCCGTGCGTCTCGTTTTTTTCTTCTTCAGCTCGGGGGCAAGAGAGGATTTATGGCCGATGGTTACATGTGTTTTGGATTGTAGATTTCCGGTTTGATACTGCGCGCTGTGGGTATGAGAGAGAGAGAGAGGTTTTTATACGGTTAATGTAGACGGAAAAGAATTTCGGCGCGCGGATTTCACCGAGACCTCGCGTTGATTAATTCAGCGATGGAGCTTTTAATGGGCTTTCTTTTGTAGGATTATTTTCTGACTTTGTCGTGTTGTTTTATCGATTGATTGAATAAGTTTTATGAAAGTGTGTTTGGAAAATTATTTTAGTTCATGGAAACTGACAAAATATTGACGTTTATTCTAATAAAAAGAAAAGGTATTATTCATTGTAGTTCGAATTGTTTGAATGTAGACAACGATTGGCTACTTAACAGAGATTAGTTTCAAAGTAAAATCCTGTTACCGAAACAAGTTTTTCTAAGCCTCAAGACAGAAGCTAATCCTCTTATATATAGAAAACAAATCTCCGCGCGGAAACTGTAAGTAAAATCTGCTTTCAAACAATAAACCCTTACAATAATCCATTTTCCTTCCTACAAAAAAGTATAATACACGGAAACGCAACACCTGTTACGCTTACGAGCATCTCCTTCCCTTCTAATACCTCCCAATAAAGCCCAAAAGACACTTGCACATTCGTTCCTCCAACCTATAAAAAACCGCAACGATTCACAAAAAAAGCCTACTCGCTTGCTCGCGCGGAAAAGCCTCGCACGTCTGCACTACGAGAGCCGGCAATTACATTTCACGCTGCTCCTATATCCCTCGCATAGTGCAGAAGTAAGCGTTTCCCATAGATCAGTTGCGCGCGATCTGGAACGCGCAGGATGTCTCTAGATAAGTAGCGAGCTCGCAGGTAGAGCCGCCGACACCTCTAAGAGGATTCCGCTAATTAGGGCTGAAGCCTGAAACAGGCTTTTAAGCGCTTGATTTGCGGCTTGTAATGCTGAGTGGATATGAGCTTGCGTTAGATGCTTTGAGTGATACCTTTGAAACGTAATAATTGGGATCAATGCAGCAGAATGAAGCCTATACGTTAATTTTTTTGTTTACGAAATAATAAAGTTTTCTGTTCCGGAGACTTTAGCGTTTGAAACAACTGTTTTTTTCTGCGATTCTAGCTACCGTGCAGACTGCAATCAACAAATTCGAAACAAGCAAAGCTACTCAAAAATCCATACGTAACCATCTACTAAAAGAAGGAAGCCTTAGAAGAACAAGGAGAAAAATAAGAGAAGAAGAAGGAGGGAAAAGCCGCGCGGACGAGCTCTCAGCTGTACAGGCGCGCCGACAAAGGCAGATGGTGTTGCTTATACATGTCGTGAGCCGCCTCTTCTCCCTCTCACTATATACTATCCTCCACGGTAGCCCACGTATATAGAGAAACCAGCAAGAAGGAAGCGCGAGCACGCGAATATACGCGCCGGGGCTATTCAACCTTAAGCCGCGCATACGCGGATATGCACTTGAACGCATACGCGTGCGTATATACAGTTTTGTTTGAGGCTTCGATATGTCTTTCTTTTATGTTGTTCTTTTTTTAGGCGACTCTCGCTTATTCTAAAAATGAAAGTTTTCGGCTATGGCACAGGTGACACTCGCGCCGAGTCGATTTTACGAGGAGCGGATGAGGGGACTTTTTTCTGGTACGTACTGGTACTTTCTTGGAAGTCGGAGGGGAAGAGATGAGATTTTTCGGAGCTTTAATGATGAAGCGCGTGGCTTTTTCTCGCGGGATATATTGTGGCGCTTAAAAATGTGGATTTATGAAGAGCGTCGCGTCGAATTATTCCGGCTTTTTCGGATACTTATGCTCTAAAAATACAAGAGCGCGAGGGCTGTTTTCTGTTGCTATTTTAAATGCGCGCATCTAGGGATTTTATGATGATGAATTATTTGGTCTTTTTGAGATTTTCGAAAATAAGCATTCTACACATTTAAGAAATTTCTTAAAGCGTAGCTGCGCTGCTATATTTGCATGTTAACCTTCATCAGTCCCTTTTCAAACAATCCCTTCATTATACAATTCCGATAGTCACCAATCTGGTCCAAGCTGGTGATGAAAGAAAATTCAATCTCCATATGCAAAAGCCAAACCATCCGCGCTACTCGCTGAACAAAGTCCCGGAATCGAAAAAAGCGCTTACAACTATCCAACCTCGATTCCTACAGAATTGCTAGCTTGCTATATAGCTGCAGCCATATCGAGGAGTCAACTCGTCGCGCTCTGAAATTCGGGCGCTGAAAAATATGAGAGGAGCGGCCCGAATACCGCTCGGCCAGCGGGATCTCGTTCGGTTTTCATCGGGCTCGGCCGCGAGAACAATGGGGCTTTAATGAAGGCCCTCCGCGCTCGCGCGCGCCAGTCGGCGCAAGAAATGACCCGAGGGGCCAGCTCTCTCCCTCTCCGCCTCGAAAAAACGCGCATCGCGTGAATGCGTTGAGCTGGTTCTCCATGCTATACTTTGCCCTAAGGATAGTATATGCAGCGCGTGTGCCTGCGTCTGTGTGTGTGCGAGCTGGTGCGTTGAGCTTTGATTCACGATGTTTTGTTGCGGTTTTTTCGAGATGTCTTTTTTTAAGTGATAAGATTTTGAGTTTTTTTTAGGATGCTGGGGGGTGGAGAGGTGAGATTGGAGAGAGGTAAAGTAGATTAGACTATATTTTTATTGAATTAAATTGTTCCTTTGGTAAATCGTTGCGTACGCAAATCCTAGATATTATACTTGTTGAAAAGTTTTTATGTAAACACCTACATAGGCATGTATTACTGATTAGAAAAAGTACGTTTTTTGTCGAACCCGTTACTATAATAATAACAATGAAAATTACAAGAAGAACCTATCCAGAAATTTCCGAGCTCAAATTAACGCGAAAAGCACCACGTCTCCAGCTGGCAAAAAATAAAGAAGCCGCGACATTAAACTAATTACTCCGGAATTCCCAGCTCCTCTCCTTCCCTACATCTTTTTCCACTCTCTCACATCCCTTCCTGCACCTTCAATCTTCTCTCTCTCTCTCTCTCTCTCTCTCTCCCGCTCTTTACCTCGCCGCATCCTCCATCCATTCCCCCTTTTCTTATTCCTTTCTCTCATTCTTCCTTCTCTTCCGCCTCTCTCAGCCAGCGCGCAGCACGCGGCGAAATCCAGCAGTAAGGCATAAAGGTATAGAGCGCGCGAATACCGGCCTCTTCTCTTCTCTTCGCGTTGCCGTTTATAGCGCAGCGCGCGCGAGGCCAACTATGCGATATAGCCTCGCGCGCATATACTAGTATAGGAGAAAGAGAGCCGAGCCGTATTTATAGGAGCGCATTGATAGGATAATTAGCCGGATAAAAGCACTCGGCGATTGAATTTACGCGGGCGGCCCGCTGGCTAATGGGATACGGGGCTACTACCAGTTCTATTCCGTTCCTCGTTTCTCGTCATTATAAGATTTAATTTACCGCTCCTCCTTTTGGACGCGAGCTCTTCCTTTTGGACTTTTAATTGCTCTAATGGAGAGTTCTAGTACTCTGGAAAACAAGCCAGCGCTCTCGTTTATTTATACAGAGCTACTTTGCAATTTGCGAATCCAACTCTCTCTCTCTCTGCACGCTGCATTAATTACATTCCTAGCAAACTATCTCGCTGATGCCGGCAGTCTAAAGTCGAAAAAAATGTAAATTTACCAACGCCCTCGCTCACCCCCGCCGTCACACGCTCACCTATACATCGTGTCGCGCTCGCGATCGTAAACGTAGTTTTACTGCTCAAACATAAGCGCGAGGCGAAACTCAAACACGAGACAGACACTCGAAAGGCCGACTCCAGATAAAACTGACGTGATCAGCGCGCCCGCTATACACACTGTATATACACGCATTCCGCAGTCTTCTCATTTCTATATACCTGGACGCGCGCCCATGGGCCGTATTGACTTTTCCCAGCTTTCGTGCGCGGGCTTCATAAAAACGTTCGCCGGCCTATACCTCTCCCAATGTTTGCGCGCGCGCGGGGAATCTATATAAGCGCCGCGCAGAGTCAAAAGTTCGGGCTGGAGCCCAGAAATCCGATACTTTCCTCGCCGCGGCCCTGTATACACGTACACGGAGACGGACTTTTGATGGGGAAAAGTTTGCTTTTCTACGAGTTGTAGGGCTACACATAAAGAGGCTCTTTATTTTCGCCGATGCGCGCCTGTGTTTTCTCTTTGCGTGCGGTTACTGCGGGAGGGAGGACTAGTATAGGGGGGTGCTTTATTAGGTTCGCTAGGTTATATTTACGTGGGAGCTTGATGGGACTTTTCAGTTTTTATGTGCGCAGCTGCGAGCTGCTATTAAGAAACTTGGAATAATTTGTAGAATAAAAGTTTTTCTTATTTTGTTTAGTCTTAATTTGATAATAATTCGAATCAAATGGCTACAAACAGATAAGCAGACTCATTAATTATCAAAATCAATGCATTCCTCTTAAAGCAACCGGGCCAAACTCATCTACGATAAAACCAAATAGCGCGCAATCAAATCCCACTCATTACCGCTCGAAAAAGCGAACAAAACTCCAGCCAATCGCGTCCAAAAGGAAAAAAATCTTGCGCTTATCTCTCTCGCAATATACGCACAGACGCACGCAAAAAAAATGCAGGTCCAGAGAGAGCGCTTCTAGGTCCCCCCTGCGCCGCGCTGCTATCTCTCGGCTATCTGCGCACTCTACAAATTGCCATTGCCATTAAGCGAGCGCGCGCGGGGCCGATAACCCTAATAGCGTTGGGCCGCGATAAAACAAAATAAAAGCTCGCGCCAAGCGCGAAATCCCCGCGGCTGATTATCTTCCAGCCGGCTCCCTCTCCGATTTCTCGGAACGGAGCGAGAGCAGGGCACAAAAGAGAGGAGACAGGAGGAAAGGAGGAGGATGAAAAAAGTCGGCCGGCCGGCTCTTGTGCGTTCGTGATTTTAAGGAGAGCGACGTGCAGAGGTTGGTGAGGTTTTGGTCAGGAGGATGGGTCTCGGGTGATTGTGTGGTTGTTTTGATACTTTGTCGATGGGTATTCTAGTTTTTATTCACGTAAATGTAGCTGATGGACGTTGTTGGATAGAATGTATTACATAATGTGTGTATTTTTGAAACTTGTAAATGTACACGCAAACTCTCAGATAGATCAACAATGACTGACTTATGATAAATTGAATCCGTAAATACCTTTGAGTATACTAAAGATTGACTCAATAATGTAATTCGTATAGATAAATTAACTCACGATATGCCAAGTCTGCTTATAGTATGACCACAACTTACCTGGAACAAAAATAAAAAAGAATTATTAATAACAGTTGAATAAATAATAATAAACTTAATAATAAATTAATAAAATCTCATTCACAGGCTCAAAATTTCTTCAGCCTTACATCCCTAATAAAACAACCTAAAATTCAATTACATCATTCCATAGCCACGCGAACCCTGCACAGGTACACTTCTTTACAAAAATCCAAGTGACAGATGAATACCCAATAACCAAAGAAAAATTTATAATTACACTCGAGCGTCGCAATTAAAGAAAAAGAAGCTGATATAGAGAGCGGAGGCAAGTAAGGACGTAAGAAAGAGCGGAGAACTCGAAGCGGAGGAAATCGAGATAACGTCAAGTCCTGCGGTAGAAGGAGTATATATACACACTCTGTCGAATTTTTATGCCGACCGACTTCTAAGAAACGTCCGCAGAGTCAATGCGTTCATGTGTGCGGATGTTGGCCGATTCCACACGTGTGTGGGTGTACGTGCGTAAACGTGCACACACGTGAATGCATATATGTATTCGAAGAGCGAGGGAGAAGAAAAGGGACGGACAATGGACGGACACTGGGGAAGGGACAGCAGCAGCAGCAGCAGCGGTGCGTGCAAAAAAATGACGGACGTGCGGGTCAGTTGACGGAGACATCGGCGAGAGACGCGGCTCGTTTATAGAAAGATTAAAGGCGGCGAGTTTCAAAGAGGCGCGTTTGCTCGTTATTATTATTGAGTTTTAAAAAAGCGCTATCTTTGCTTGTTTAAGTTTAAGTGGCTCGCTTAAAAAATAAGCGACTTTATCGCGCGCTCGATTAAGATTGGAGCGCTCGGGCTTACAAATTGTATTTACTTTTTACGCTTTACTCGCTGATTAAAAATTCACCTTCACCAATCACGTACTACTTTCAAGTATCTCCAAAATGAAAAAGAACTCATTATTCATCAGAAACGAAGACTGCAAAAATGAGAAACTTTCTCGCGCAAGATGCAAAGTATTGTACCCAACAGTCGAGCGTATCGATCCTAATCAAACGATCAGAACGCTACCAAGCCTCGGTTCATCCAAATCGGAAAACCATAATCGCAACGCTCTCTCAGCCGCTGCATTAAAGACTGTGCCGATAGGAAAAAAAAACAGAGCGCTCGCGAATATACCTACATCTACAAAGCGCGAGCATCGGCCGGAAAAAAGCAGCGAGCGGTATTAGAAAGCGGCGCTGGAATCATGAAGGAAGCTCGGCGGAAAAAAAGTGCAAAGCCCCGAAGGCTCGACGCTCGGCATATAGGTATATACGTATAGCGAAGAAAAGGCGCGAGCGACTGAAGCGCGCAATGGCTAATAGAAAAGGAATGAAGGCAGCTCTATAGACGCGCTCACGTATATATGCCCCGCGCGCGCGGCACTTATCAAAGGCAGCAGATAATTTGCGACGCCGCGCGCGCGGCCGTACGGCTTTATCGGCGTTTCCTCTCTCCGTCTTTTCCTACCTTCTTCTCCCCCCCCCCTTCTGCCTGCCTCGGCGAGATAGGACCTCGCGTCGTTATCGAGGAAACGCCGCACGTTCGCCAAGCGGTAGCTCATTTGCGAGCCTCTTCACATATATACATACACACGAGCGGACGCATACGAGCAGGCACGTCGCCTTTTGATCATTATATTCTACTTTGGCTTCCGCGTCGGGGCTCCTCGTTTCTTTTAGTTTGAAAGTTCGCGGGATATACGTGAAGGTTCGGAAGGATTTGGGAATTTCTCTTTTTAAGGGTATTATTAACGATGGCGGAACGATTTTTTTAGAGCGACTTGGCTGTGTGTGTAAGCGCGAGGGGCAGCTGAGCGAGAATTTTATAGGCGTTATTATGGTTTATGGCGCGCGCTCTTGCGCAGTTGTAATGAGGGCTGCGTGAAAAAGTACCTTGCTCTTGAGCGCCTTGCCTGGGAGTTGCGCGCTATACGCTCGTAGCAAAAAGTGTAAGGTAACGGAGTAGTGGACACGCCTTGAGCTAGCCATTCTATAGTCTAATTATTCGGTAATTAAAGACAGCTTTTTTAAAAGCTTATCCGTCACGAAGACTAAGACGCATCAAGTGCAATACCAAACAGTTACAGCCAAATATACATAGCAGTCTGCGAGTCCGCAAAAAAGCAGTCGAAAGGAAGTCGCGAAAAAGTGTAGACTCTTCCAAGCTTAAATTCACTCGCTCGTTGTTATCGAGCTCACGGAAATCTCAAGCCGATAATTCCGAAAGTCCGGCGATGCTGCCGCCGCGGTCTCCTCCTCCATTAAGCAGAGTCTGTATATTCGTATATATATACAAGCGCGTGCGCGCGACAAGAAAATCGCATTAAGCTGGCGCGTTTGATGATAGCCGCTTAAGCGCGATCGGAAGATGCATTATATATAGGTGTATGTGTGCATGAGTAAGTGTAGGTAATAGTAGCTGTATATTGCACGAGCAAAGGTTACCGATGCCGGAGCTGGCTAGAGTTGTATGTAAGAGCTCAAGTTTGTAAGAAAGTTTGTAACATGAAGTTTGAAGGCAAAGCGGATGCTAGTTGGATCTGTCTGTGTGATGATTCGATGAGGTGATGTAAGGCGGTTTTTTGATTTAAGCTTTCATCAGCAGAATTTTCATTATTTAAGTTTACGTTAGCATTTGTATTTATTCGTTTCTTCTTCATTAAAAAAATATTAATTATACTTTGTAAAATGAATGTGGATTAAATATGTATATTAAATAAACAATGAGTCATATAATCATAGTAATACTACATTTATTTATAATATATAATGATAAATAATTAAGAGCTACCAACGTGTAAGAAAACTTGAACAATTAATAATTTTATGTCTTTTGAATATATTTCAGCATCGACACGAATGTCAAATCCTAGTAAAGCATAAGTTGCAAAACCAATTATTTCAGGGTAAAAATCATCCATTCCAAAATGTCCCTGTGATAAGAAGTTGTTAAAATATATGAAATTTTATTTTTTTGTATAAAACTTCTATAAATATTGCCTATTTTTTTAAATAACTGTAAGTAATAATCTCCAATTACGCAGAAAAATTAACAATGTTTATAAATTAATTATACCTTTTCTGGAGGACATTGTTTAACACCAAAATTTTCTAATATAGGGCCAATAAAATATTTTGTCAATGCACGATCACAAACATCTATATCGAATGATACTCCAGTCGGTACCTGATATTTACCAAAAGCACGTCCAATAGCTGCAGATTTAAACTTAAAATGATTGTTTCATTATTTTGTATTCTCATTGGAAACTACAAATTTGTCAATGTAATATTTCCTTACACTGAGTTCCCTTGGTAAATCTTCAATAATGTCTATAGAGAAGCGAAGAGTATTAGGTTTGTCATTATTATAATTTATCGCCATATCAAAAGTATTCTCGTCAAAATAGGTGCTATTTAGAAACTCAACTATTATGTCTTTATATTCTATACTACCACGTTTCTCCTAAAAAGGGTCACTGTGAAAAATTTATAATTATATAATAGTTTAAAGTTTGTTTTTCTCTACTTACTGATACACACAATTTTTGTATAAAAAATATTACTACTATTAAAACATATATTTTTAACATCTTTATAAAACTGACCGTTGAAATTAGATATGGACTTAGAATGCACTGCTTCGGGTAGACACTTCAAACAAAAATGGAAAAATTATACATCTTTCGCAATCCAACCAAAGTACAGTCTATTCTCTTAATAACAATGTCGGAAGTCTGAATTATTCTAGTTAACTTTTATTTATGAATCATAAAAATTATTTGGATAAAGATCATCATCATTGTTATATTTTCAATTATTGTATCTTCATTGTTATACAAACAAAAGACACCTGATTTTACTTGAAATACAATATTAAGATACTTCATAATGAGCTTCAGTATACACAATGTTATTTTACATATATCAATAAACTGAAACTGTTTTAGCTGCTTACATAGATTTCAGTTAGAGTAATTAAAAATATGTTAATTTCAAACTCATAAAGTAATTCGTCTTTCCGAAGCCGTGAATGACTTCCTTTATACATAAAAACTTGCATTGATTTACATTCAGCTCGTGGCACTTCCTCTCTCCACCTTCGAACCGGTACTTTTATTCTCTTTTTATGTCAGCCGATATTCCGAGTGGACCCGACGCGCAGGCTAATTAATTAGAGAACGCGAGCCTCCTTAATTCTAGTCAAATTAGCAGGTGATCGCGCGATTTCGTGGCCTCACAGAGCTGCCTGAGTGACTCGTATATTTATGGACGCGCTAAAATCTTCGGGTGTTATCTGCTTCTTTTACAAGAAAGTGCGCTTTCTTAATTCAAGCTTTTTGGATGACTAATCTCATTGATGATTCTCAAAATGGCTATATGGAGGTATTTGAAAATAATGATATGGAATTAAACAGTTTTAGTGTTTTGGTATCTTTTGAGTATTAAAAATATTGTTATTGGGTTGCTATCATTGCAAATATTACGTAGAATAATACTAATAACACATATTTTTAGTTATAAAATTATTTAAAACTATTCCCCGACATCTTCTAACTATAATGGCGTTTCATTATATAGAAATCACAGAAAAAATTTAAAAACTATTCAATCATAATTTATTGATAATTAAAAACATCATTTCGAATAGATGACAGATCAATTTAGATATGAGAGCTCTTAGTCAATCTAACCAAAATCAATAATTATTTATTTCCCACCTTAGTTATCAACGTAAACACTAAAACCTTTTTTCTAAAAACCATCCTCACCGCCCGACATAAACTCCAAAATTAGCCACAAAAAGCCAACGTCTACTCCACCACCAAAAAACCTCACCCCTCCCAACAAAAGAGAGCACAGAGAAGAGCCTCGTCAGATGGCACGTCGCCGTCAACGCGACTCTTAATTATCGGCGCGAAGAGCATTCTCGTCTCTATATCTTTCTCTTTCTCTGCGGTCGAGGCGCTTATGACTCCTACGCCACATAACATTTTCCTCTGCCCAAGTCCCTCCGCGCAGACATGCGCCCAAGATACAGATAGAGTTGAAGGCGCAGAGTGGAGGACGGATAACGAGAGGGAATCTTGAGCTCGCGAGTACGAGTGTGCAGAAAGGTATTTATAGCGTGCACCTCTTGCTCGCTCGCTCGCTCTCTCGGTTTTATTATCGTAATAACATTAAGGCGGCCGCTTTTGAAGAGAGAGAGAGAGGAACGAAGAAAGGAGGGAGCCGGACGACAAGTTGACGACACGGCTCGTGTACATACGGATGGATTTTTTTTCTTACTCGAGCCGTGGCTCGCTTGGCGGTTTCGGCGACCTCGAGCGATTCAACTGTTAGACTTTGTTGGAGATTTCTTGAAGGCTGATTTTACCGGATTGAAGAGCTGGCTTTGTCGGAAGGTTTGTTTGATAATAATTGCCGTTGGTGGTAAAAGTTTCGGATTAATTTATTGGACTTGAGGAGCATTTTATTATGGAAGTGATTTGTTATGTATTGCGGTATTGTTGGACACAGTGGGCTAAAGAATTTTTTCGCTTCATTTACCGGTGTATATCATTGTGACTGACTTAATGCTGTAATAATTTTAAATTGTCTGCTATTGCAAGCTTGCAAATGTGATATGTCTCAAATAATGATTTGTTACAGCGCTCCAATGATACGCATGTGAAGCAAAAATGGATTCTACTTGAAAAACATCAAGCATATTATGCATCGTTCATTTTCAGAATTTTCTTTTATTATTTCTTCATTATAATTATATAATATTTTCAAATTTATATAATTATAATGAAGACATAATAAAAGAAAATTCTCGCGAAACAATGCACCAATTTTCTGTATAAAGTTTCTGAAAAATATCGTTATCTCTACCGAAGCCAGCCTAATTACTCAATATTCATTAATTATTAAACCAGGTTAATTTATTAAAAGAATACTCGATTCCCAAGCTTTCTCTTAACCCAGCTAAACCTAAATATAACAATGAAAACAAAATAATGCGAGCAACAACAACATACACCTTTCGTATAGATTAAACTATAGTTAGCATAATCTAAAAATAACTGTATCCCCGCATTTTTATCCACTTTTAACTAATTTATTAGCAAATAAAATAATTCATAAACGATTAAAATCGTCTATTAACACTTAACGCTAGCTTGATTTTCAGCTGATGTAACT
>JAPYZA010004959.1:0-14018 GCA_030522685.1 Eupelmus azureus | reverse complement strand
ATAGCTCATACCTTAATAAAATATTTATACTATAACTAATTTCAATAGAAAAATATAAAAGGTAATTATTAAAGACCTTCTTTAATTTGTACCAGTTAAGTAAAAATTTTGCCGAAATAAGATTAATAATCGCAAAAATAATTTACTAAAAACTTTATTAACAATATCTGACCAACATCTTGGCCAAGTGGCTGTAACTTGTTCGGTCTGCTAAGTTAAGCACGTTGGCTTCGGTTAGTACTTAGATGGCTGACCGCATGGAAATCCCATCTAAAGCCTCGCTGCAGCAACTTTTGAAACCAATTAACTATCGTTCACACTTCAACAAAATGATCAAGAAAGTTAAGGAATTATTCGTTTTCGGTATCTTGGTACACGAATAAATGTATTTAGACGATCCAAAAAGAACACCTTACATTTTCAATTCAATTATTCTGGTGCGAACTTTTATAAATACCATTCAACCTACTGAGTTTAATTACATGTTTTCTCAGTTCCACATGTGTAAAATTCTGGGTGAATGCTAGTTGTTATGGGTTTGGGAAAGGGTTTGAAGACAGAAAAAGACAAAAATATGTGAATTAGGTTAGAAAAGCTAGGTGCCGGAATTACAATATGGAAATAAAAGATGTAGGGAAAGAAAAAAGGTTCCAAAAAGGGAATACTAGCTGCGGTCCATAAGACTATTTACTTCGTGCGTCTGGCTGGAGGGGATAAGAGAATCGATCTAAGCGCCCACGGTGGCGTAAAGTGTCAACTTTGTAGACTATTGAGTGTATTACTATATGTATCAAAAATAATCTCAAAATACATAAAAATTAAGTGTTTAAATACACAGAAAAAAATATTTCATTAATTTTTCTACAATCTACAGAAATTTTCCGAAAAAGTATCAAATAAAAGATCACTTTACGAGTGATCTGGTAAAATCACTCATTGTAAACGGAGCACTCGGCACTGCAGAGTACCTTTAAACGCAAATGGTACAATCGTACCTTCAAAATTTTTAACAAGCGGTTTCAAAGAGTACAATCAATTCGGAAACAACTCCTAATTAATTATACATTGCACGTCAGGCCCCTGCGATCGCATTGCATACTTGCCATCGGGCGCGCTGCCGCGCGTCGTGATGAACAACAACTTCAACCACCCACAGGCTCCCGTTTATGCATCTATGCGAATCAACAAGAAGTAACGACTCCCAAACAATTAGTCTGCACCAACACCCAATCCCCACAAGATGAACAGCTGACGCTTGCACCTTAAAAATCCAGCCTCATTTATCCGAGCCCTCGTTGAAAGATTCACTCATTAAAAATAACATCATGACTAGACACCCATGCCCGACCTACTCCCGCGGTTTCCACTTCTCGCGCAATACCCCAGCAGTCCAAAGTTTTTCCCGAAAGGACCCGCTCGCTTATGCGCACACAGCCAAGTATCCCTCGTAACAGTCGCGATCCCGCGAGGCAATCGCGAACAATTATGACTTCAATTCCGCGCATCGCGCCTGAAAACTTTTCCGCGCTAACTTTTTTCCTCCCTCCTTTCTATTTTTTATTTTCTACAAGCCCGACGAGCGCAGACGGGCGTTTCTGCTTTCTCTCTCCCTCTGTCTCTCGCTTTCTTCTTTTCTGTTCTCGCTTTATCGATACAACGGTACTTGCCGGAGTTGCTAAAGTGATAACGTTTTTGCATCGCGCAGCTGCTGCAGATCCCCGGCAGAGAAGTGGTGTATAAGGTGACTGCGAGCCAACACGGACCTGCACTCAGCATTGCTCGGTTACACGATTTCGGTTAATACTGGATAAAAGTCGTTGAGTGGACGGGACGTGAGCCGTGCGACTCTGGGCGTAATAAAAGTATTGGCTGGAATAAATAAGTTTTTTAGTGTAAAAAAATGAATCAACGTTGACGATTTCTGCTTGTTTCGTGCGCTATTTCATTTATTTCTTTTTTTTTTATTACTAAATGGTAAAAACCTTTTATAGATTCGGCACGTATTCTTTCGTTGTTTACAACACAGCAACAAATGTTTAAACCACGTGTTAACAAACGTCAAAACCTCGCTGCTACAGCGTAAACCTTTGCCGCGGCCATTAAACGAATTGTTTAATGCCTCGGCCGAAAATTCGATACTGCAGCCTCTCGGTACCACCGAAAAAAAGCAGCTCTCGCTCTCTTTTGAAGCGCGTAAAGAAGCACCTCGCGTTCTTCAGCGGCGCAACGCGCGCAGTCGTAAATTTGCGCGGCGAAACATTCTAACGGCGCGGGCTCGCGCGCTGGAAAAAGCCGGCCTGAAAATGGCAAAAACTCGGACAGCCAACGAGGGGAGCGAGAGAAAAACGTTAAACAATGAACGGGAACGAGAGGCAAAGATACAGGCAAAAAAGTCACGTAGAGAGAAAAGAGAGCCGCGGCATGGAAGAGCCATAAAAGAGAGCGAACTTGCTGCTTCTCACGGCCAAGTGAAAAGCGGCACGCGATATCCGGAATTGAAATAAGTAATCGTTATTACGCAGAGAGAGAGAGAGAGAGGGAAAAAGTTTTAATCCCCTCGCGCACGGCGGAGCTTTAACCGGCGGGAGAATGGCCAGGGTGCGTAATAAAAAAGGACGATCACCATTATGCGGCTGATTGTGTTTCACGGTTAGAGCGCGACGTATAGAGTGGAGAGGGGAAAAGAATTGCAGAGAGGGAGAATAATTGTAGAGCGGCCAAGCAGAGGGATAATTCCTTTTGGGCCTGGGAGAGAGAGGCGATATCTTTCGGCTGGGGATGGGATGGTGCACATGTGGCGCCGCGGGGCCGAATTCGCGTGGAGCCTCGATTGTTATGCGCGCTGAATGCCTTTGTGCGCGCGGCTTGTTTCGCGCGCGGGTGCTTTTTTCGGCGCCTTTGCGCACTGAGTAATGCGTAATTTAGAGGAAAATTGAGTTCGCTGGCTGTAAATTATGAGAATTTCGGCATTATGCACAAAGGGTGAATTTAAAGAGCGAGTGCAGGAGATGATAGTGGAATAATGCCGGAGTACGTTAATTGATATATTGATTTGCATAATTTTTTAGTCTGACTGGTTTAATTGAGGAGCCGCTAAACGAGCTTTTGCAAGTAGCTTTAATATTTAAGAAGTGATCTATCTAAGAGTTTTGATTGGAATTAAAGATAAATTTATTACGAGTTCTTCGGTAGATTAATAGGATTTTATCTAATTGCGGTAGGATTGATAATAATTAATTTCAGATAGCATGATTCTCTCTTTCTCTAGAAAACAAATAAAAAAAATTTTTAAACAATATTTTTATTAATGCACATTTATTGAAATATATTCTACTATTTTAATAAGTAAGACTAAATTTTACCTATAAATTGAAATATGCGGTAATAACTTGTTAAACTCTAATTAGTAATCTTTACTTTAGTCTTGTTTACTGCAAATAACTGTTTTGATATTCAATTAAATTAATAACAAGCACTAAAAGCCATACCCGGCATTGAATAAATCTGCATCAAATTTTCTAAATCGACAATTTCAATCGCTTCAAACCGAATGAACTTTCAGATGTTTTCACAAATAACTTTTCAGGCTTATCAAAGCAGAACTAATTTGTAGGATTCGCTCGTGAAATCTCGTCAGTATATAAGCTACTAGAAATCCAACTCGGCCCGCTGCTCTCCAACCAAAACGAGATAGTTCCATTTTAATTAATTCCTCTATATCCGACGAATAATTTTTCCCCTCGTCCACACCCTTTGCAAGCCCTAATCTCAATTCATCCCCTCGATTAAATTTCCCGCGCGAAAAAAAGCTCGGCAAACTCCGGACAAACTGCAGTTCCTCCTTGAACTCCGGGCCTCAAAATAGCAATAAAGCTTTTCGCCGGGCGCATTCCGTGTGTACACACATCAGAGCTACTCTCTCCCTGCGCTATTGGAGTTGTCCCGCTCTATGCGGCCTCTGTGTATATGTATAGGTGTGTACCTTTGAACGGCCGCGTGTCGAACGACGCCCGCTCGCGAGTCGCTTGAGCGCGGAAAACAAACGACACACGCCGCTGCGGGGGAGGAGAGAGAGAGAGAGTGCTGCAGGCAGGGACTCGAAATCACTTTAGCGCTACCTATCAAAGGAGACCCGGGGCACCGCCAACGCTACTCTATTTCGACCGCATAACCAATATATATCGGTCGTGCTCACTCTCTCTCTCTCTCTCTCTCTCTCTCTCTCTCTCTCTCTCTCTCTCTCTCTGTCTCTCTCCCTCTCGCTCTGTAGCTGTGCCCTCGAATACACTTGTGATTTTGATTGATGCACCGACAAGATATATGGCTGCTTTCTTTTTACCCCGGGGAATTGATTTTTGACGTCGTTGGGACGCGCCAGCTGCTGCTAAGAGGATAAACCTTATTCCGGATGTTAGTTGTTTGGATGAAGTGCAAACGCTTGGAGCTTGAGCTAACGTGAAAAAGCAAATGTTACCAGGCAAATGAAATAGATAGATAGGTAGCTTTATTGCTTTGAAGCTTCTCTTTCTTTCTCGGGTTATATTAGCTTCGCAGTTTGAAATATTTGAATGGATAGGAATTAGTGATAAGTAAGTGATGGTATACAGTTGTGGTTTATATAAGATCGTAACATGATATTTTTTTGTAGGCACGTCAAATAAAGTAAAAGCATATTTTTTCACATCTTTACCTGGAATATTAAAAATGTATGTTCTAACTAAATATTTGCATAGTTTCATCAAAAAAATTTATGATTATTATCTGTATTCTAAAATTTATTCATCATCAATCTTCACGTAAACTTGGAGAGGCATTTTATTTCCTGACATTTCTATCTAAATGACTTAACATCACCGAGAGTTTTTTCCTCTTTTTATCTGAACTATCGATCGCTATCGCGTTCTATTCAGCTCCAATTTTGCTTTTATTTCCTCAAGACGTTTTGATTTCTATTTTATCTTATTTCGATCTTCTTTCGAGCTCTCGCTTTAAATCGCTTAATACCCCCGAGATTTCGCTCAAAGATGTGTCCGATATCAAGTTGCATCTGACGAGGAAAGTTTTCAAACTTTTTCTAGTCTTCAGCGCCTACGTGCCTTCTCTGTTTCAATTAATTTAGCTGTTAACAGATTGTTAAATGTAGAGATTTTATTTAAATCTGAAAATGCAGAGATTATATGATGTATAACGTTTCTAACAGAGAATGTGAAATGACAAAAGGAATTCATTAAACATTTCCTTATTAAAGGTTAAGTTTAACTTTTCATTTCTTTGATTACCTTTCCTAATAGTTAAGATTTTAAAGTGACTTTTTTAAAATTAAATTTTAAGAATAATTTCATTTTTTTATAGTCTCTTTTTAAGCCAAAAAATATCACAAGAACATGAATGAGGCAAAAAACTAGCCAATGAGTAACTAAATATTGACTTATCGGACTTAGTTTTTGAATGTTATACATAATATAAATAAATTTACTAGCCTTTTAAAGCGCTTGAAATTATTTATCTTGTCCAAAAACTATTTTTTTTATTTCTAGATTTTCCAAAAAATACTTATGGGAATATTAAATAATATAAGTATATTGATCTAACAATAAATTGATACCGATTTTCAAAATGCATTAGAAACTTGCAACACAACTGCAACTACAAATTTTATTCTTTTTTAACCCATTTGATTCTCCTATATTACAAAAAACAAATTTTGTTTTAATTTTTAATTCAGCCTGTTTTTTAAAAATAAATTCACTATATCTTTCACCCTGAAAATATTAGTTCCTTTTATAGTTTTAAACTTTCACTTTTATTTTTCTTTTTTTCTATTTTTAATTCTTTTACTTTATTTGTCTTTGCCCGCACGTTTTATCACATTATATTACATCTACTCATATCACACTTATATTACAGTACAGTATACTTTTGACAAAAGGTTACTTAAATAAACGATATTAAATTTTTTGTACATCGTGTCGGGCTCTATCTCAGTTTATTCGTGACCTCACTACCTTACGACATGTGAATTCCGCCATCAAGGTATATAGCGTCGGTCCAAGGTTAGATGCTTTTCCGGCGCAAAAGACGTAAAGTGCAGAGAAATAGTAGTAGTTGCAAAAATTTTATGAATCTTAAAACAGAATCATGTTTTACAAGACAAGACCTACAAAAAAATGAAATTCATGGCTTGGGTCATATTTGATTTAAAATATGCAATTTGAAACAAGTATAATAAAAAATAAAATACAGTCAAAAATATGGATAAACATTTTAACCTTAATTTAATAAATATAATTTCACCATCCAATTTTAAGAATTTACTGATATTTATTTAAATTATCGTACACCACATATCCAATCACAGTATCAAGTTCGTCTTGATTTTCACAAGTTTATTGAAATTTCGAATTTATTTTCTAAAAAAAAAACGTTTAAATCGATTTCCATTTAGTCACTATGCAATTCTCTTTGTTATCACACAAATGAGAGATTTCTCTAGGGTTGCGTACGCAAAGCACACACACACAAACACACCTATACACGCGCACATGAACAGTGCAAACCCGAGCGCACGTATACATCACGTAAAAGGGGAAATCCACCTAATTTCACACCTGGATGTGGGGGATAAGTCGTTCTGGCTAAATGGTCAAATGGAAAATTAATTCAATTCAGACTAAATACTTGTCTAATATTGGCTTAACAAGCTAATATTGAGCGTACGCCGCGGAAACAATGCCATAACTGAAATTATGAAACCGCGGCCGTTAGATTTAACAGTGTTGGCTTATTACGGAATCTATTGCAGAGTCTAATGCAATTAATTAGGCACGTAACTTTTATGAGTTTGCACGCGACATTTTCTTGAAGTAGATCATTAAAATTACGAGATTGTTTCGCGAATTTTAATGACAAACTGGCTGTTGAAGTAGGACGTTATTTCAATAATTTGTTTGATAAGCCAACATTTTAAATATGTTCAACGACGGGTAAAATTAGAGCTTTAAATAATATCTACGTGATTGACTTTTATCAGATCCATAATAGGGTAACAATTTTCAATTTAAAATCAAGTGACTTGTTGGGATGAAATATTCTCAAAAAATATATTCTTTTTTTGTCAATCAGATTTGACAGTGTGCTTTGTGAAAGAAAGGTATATTCGTCGAAATGGTATACACGAATAAAATAACTAGCCATTGCAAACCTTTTGTAGAAAAGCGGCTCACATGGATTCTCGAATTCAGTGAATGGCTTTAGTCGACTTGGTATCAGATTCACACTGTTTACCAAATAATAGCAATGTTCCAATTAAATTGAATAAAAGTCGATCTTTCTGATAACACTGCGAATATATACAAATACTTCATTAGGACTTTATAATCATGACTTTTATCGAGAGATAACATGCAATTAATGCTAGAAATAATGCTTTTTAAATGCTTTATAAATTATCACAGAGTGCTACAGCACCCCTGATTGCAAGTATGCAAAGCGATCATAGTTAAGGTACTGTAATATAATATATACAGCGAGTTCACCTGGCTAAATTAGAATTACTTTTTTAGCTGGAGATTTCGTGTTTTCTTTCATTACTGCTTTTTTCTGTTTTTACTTGTTCAATTATTCTCCACAATGGAGTTCACCATAATTTAAGTTACATATTTTATATTGTCTAAGAATTTCTACCCGCAGTAGAAAACATTACTTTTTCCCTCTTATATATTTTTAATTACCAACTTTTGTCTATCGTATGTATTCCATATGCGATATATACAGATGTACACTTTTGGTTTCACTCACATACACGATGAAAATTGTGGTACTATTATATATTGGGTTTATAACTATCTACCCGATTGTATTTATATTTAACTTTGTATTATGGTGTATAATAATAAGTTATATCTATCTTTCTGTCTCCGCATGTGTGTAGTAGCAGAACTATGCAGAACAGACCGAAAGTGAATATAGAACATATAATGAACCCTGATATATAGGAATGTATGTTTTTGGATTGATCTATTATTACTGCAATTCAAAAAAGTAATATGGAACCTTAAATTCTGATATTGATTTAAAAAAAAAAGGTGTACCAAGAATACTGGTGTTCAACCCATCATGACCTCTCTATAAATAAAAACGTAAACTCACAACTGATGATTTCTATTTATAAAAAGCATTCACATATATTTTTATAAGCACTCCAAATAAAAAATAAAACTTATCATCATTTTCCAAAACTTAATTCATCCTCTTAAAACTAATGAAATTCACAGTCCCTCGACGCATCCCCGCGGCGCACTCTAACTTTCATTACAGTCCGCACTGTTACAGCTCCCAACGTCACGTCCTCACCCGTGTATTACATTGCCATTACACCCCCCACCCTCAATTCCATTTAATAGTTACATCTCCAGAGAATTTCTTACCAAGCACGCCGGTTCTCGCTAAAACTCGCCCTGTACCCCAGCAAAAAGGAAACCAGCGACCGCGCGTCCAGCAGCGCTGCACGCGTGCGTTTCCTTATCACGTATTCGCAACGAAACGCAGTGCAGCTGCGGCCGTATAATCGATCCAGTCGGCGCGCAGACAGCGAAAGAGAGAGGGAGTACATACAGGCACGTTTACGGCAATCGAAATTGTCGCACAGCGATCGCAAAATCGCTGGAGGGCCGCTTCAAACGTTAAACACCGGGGGCCGATCTTGAGTCACGTGCGCGAAAATGCCAAGGAAGAGTATACAGGACGTTGCTACCGCCGTCGCTTGGCTTCCATTTACCGGAGGGGGAGGGCAAAACGAATAAAGCCGGCTGCAGACTGGACTAAGGAATATAGACGAAAAAACGAGGAAACAGGAAGAGGGACGATGCGCAGGGAGCGAAAGGGAGTCGCTGAAAGAGAGCGAGGCAGTGTCTCCCTCTCCTGCCAAATTGGATTCTCCGCAATATCCTTCGCACTCGCGGCAGAGGGAGGTAGCTAGTGCAAGGGACCGGTTAAAAAAGAAGAGAAATAGAAGCGAGGGAGAAGAGGAAAATAGAAACATAAGTTAAACAGGGAATAAGTAGGCGCGTAAAGAGGAGAGAAAATAGAGAAGGAGAATAAAATCAAAAAATCGTCTGGAAAGAAGAAGCGCGAAAGGAGTGTCGCAGAAGAGGGGGAGGAGGAGTCGAATACGAAACTCTTATAGCCCGCGCTCAATACGCCCAGGAAACGAACGTCCTCGGGATTCGATCGCCTTCTCTCTATTTTCCGCGTACTCGCGCACCCACGGAGAGAGCTTCCGCTTCGCGCCCCCGTTAATGCTCTCCTGCTTTCCAAGGCGCGTTTCTTCTTCTCGCGTGTGTATGTATATATACGTTTGGTGTACGCGCTGTTGCTCTCGCGTTTAGGCGGATACACGCGTGTGCGTTTATCTCCTGGTGCGTCCTTTTCGATTTCAATGCCCTCTAGCGGAGGAAGGTGGGTGTGTCGGGAAAGTGTGAGGGTAGATGGTGAGTTAGGGTAATTGAAGGGAGTTTGTTTTTAATGGAATTGAATGGGTGTTTCGAAGCGAGAGACTGCGAGTTAGTTTGGTTGAGGGAATGGTGGATGAATTTCTGGAATCGCTGTAAATTTTTTGTGGAAAATGGTTGTTTTTCTTGATTTATGGATTGCTAAGAGATAGACCGTAATATTATGTATAGTCTTTGGATAAACGAGTGTTCTTAAAATATTTATAAATTAGATGTTGTTATTATATTTTTTAGATATAATTTCCAAATAACAATAATTCAATAATAAGTTCCTTAAAATCAATTTATTCATTGGACTTTTACAAAACTGTAGAAAAAATAAATTTTCTATCCTTCCAATTTTCCTCCTCGACTACACTCTCCTAATATTCATTCAGTGTAAGTATATTCAAGCAACCCGAAACTTGCCGTTCACATATTTACGAACAAGCCGAAAATCCAGGCGTCGATACACGCCTCGATTCCCCAGCGCACGAAACAGTAGCGCGAAAATCGTCCGCGGGTAAATTGCAAAACCGTCCCCCCTCCGCCTGCTGCGTTTTTCAGCTTATTTTTTGCCCATATCCCCGGCGCCTTCTGTCTCGCCGCTCTTCCTCTTTTTTTTCACCCTCTCTCTCACCCTTATCTCTCGCATCCTTTGGCGCGCGCTCAAACCTATACACACATTACGTTCGCGCTTTTTTTGCCGGTCTTTTTTCCTCCCTGCCGATAATCGAAATTCGCCCGGCGCGCGCATCCCGAAATTGCATTGACAAAGCGAGAAATTCACCGAGAGAGAAAGAGAGAGCGGTAATTGACTTGAGTGCTTTTGAAACTTAAGCGGGCGCAGAATGCATTTTGCCGAATGGCCACGCGGAGCGGAGGGGAAAAATATTTTCCCGGCAATTTTAATATTGGAGTTTTTATTATTGCGCGAGCGGGCGCTCGGGCGAAAATTGAAATCGCTTTGTCGTACCGCTGGAATGTGACTTTTCGAGAGTTTCGCTTGAATGTGCTTCTTGCTTTTGGTAATATTCTCTCTTCATTGTAAGTCGTAATGGATTTTTTCGACCAATTCAATTGCAGTGCTTGCCAACTTAAGATTTTTCGCGTTAAGCATTTGAACACTTCTTTATTTCTATACCGACGAAGGATAGAGATCAAATTAAAATAATTGAAAACTGCCACGACTTTATTTCAATTCTTCCTTTTATGATTTACGGAACATCCAAAATGCACGGGCATCGATTCCATCCGTATACGTGCGCGCTACCCGCTGCCAACTTGTAACTCCCGGCAACGGGTAATAGAAGCATGTAACTCGAATTTGAAAACGAGGCGACATTCGCTCGCACGGCATCCAAACGCATTTTACGAGGGGAAGCGTAGATCTCTTGCTCCGGCTTCCAACCGAGCGTTTCTTCCTCCGCTGTCGCGCGCTCGCACGTGAAATTGTAAGAAAGAAAGTTACTCTCAAAATTGCCTTTCTCCCGCGGACTCAATCCGCACGAAAAAAAAATCAATTTTCCAAAATACCATTAAAAATTTTTCATCCACTCAATTTTCTCTTACAAAACCCGAGCTTTATCTCTTCCGGACGCTCCATCGGATCCCTTTGACGCGCGCGATTCGAAAGTTCCCACGAAATTGCTCGATTTTTCGTTCGTATAACCGACGATAGTGCGGGGAGGCTTTTTCGGTGAACGATGGACCACTCGCTCGAGTCCGGCTAGCCCGAGAGGAAATCGATATCCATTACCCAAGATCAATAAACGAATTTACAGGACTTTACGACTGTTTACCCACAGCTCGGCGAGGTTTCCGACCTTAGCCGCCCATTAAGAGACACGCGCGAGCGCGGGCCCGGTTTAACGATTTTCCCTGCGACCATAATTCATCAGCGTATACGTAATACCGTAAACCTTCGCCTATGGCTCGCTGACTAATGGCGAGCCACTGCTGTGTGTGTATGTGTGTGTGTGTGTGTGTGTGTGTGTGTGTGTGTGTGTGTGTGTGTGTGCGCTCCGTCGGCCGCTTCGAAGCTCACAGCATTAAATCTTATGTAGGACGCACAGGGTCACCGCGATTCTCGCTGGCTAGTCGATGCAGAAGCCCGTCCTTTCTTCAAGTACAGCCGCAAGCTTAGCGGAAAAAATTAGCCTGCAATAGATTTACCTGGGTTATTTTTTAGATTGCATTTCTTAACGTCTTACGAGTCGCGGGGTTATTGCTTTCAGAATAAGGAAGTCTTAGAAATACAGGCTTTTGTAATTCTGATACGGTGATTGAACATTTTGTGAAATTAGCATGATGTAAAGTCCTAATAAAGAATTTTTTCTATTTGAATTATACAATTAATTTCTGCATAGTAAAAGTAATATGTTTATTTAAATATATTATATATATATATGTTTATAACGATTTATTTATCATATAACGAATAGAGAAAACATTTTTTAGAAATTCCTTCTTTATAACAGGTTTGTATCTCTTCTATGAAGTTGTTGAAAGAAGTAAAGAATGATCTTTAACGAACCAAGGTGCTCTTGATATAGTTTTATTACTAACAAGTCAACATTACGGAGAATCTCCTGCCTCCATTATCAAGACTGTGACTCGTTAGTGATCAAACTATATCAAGAACACCTTGGTTCGTTAAAAATCATCCTTCACTTCCTTCAGTAAATCAAATAGTTAATAACAACTAAAATTACGTATGATTTAATATGATTTAATAGCTTTTCTACTGAATCGGCGTGTATTTTAACATCTCAATCAACCCAGTTAATAGCCTGCATATAATCAGTCCATTACACTCACCAAGGCTATAATTTTCTTTAACTTCCAGTTACTACCCAAAGTCGTTCATTATTAAGTCAATTCCTCCACGGGTCAACAACTCACTTCCGTCTCTATTCTACATTCATTATGGCCACATCAGGCGCGAAACGACCACTGGCTCCGACTTCCTTCCGTCAGCCAAGGGTTAAACCTACTATCTTCCTTTTTTTGTCCATTCTTCCCGAACGGGCTTCCAGTCAACCTCGGGAACACGTGTCACAGTAGCCCCTGAACAAGATATAGAAATGTACGAGAGATAACGCGGAAGAGAGAGAGGAAAGATAGCGGTCTACGTCAGGGCGACCATCGCTCAAAGAGCCCCTGACAATTAAACAAATAGCGACGGAACAGCTAGTGACAGGCAAGCGCACGCGCGCGTTCGGATATGGCCAAGATTGATACGCCGACGCTTGAAGTGGAACAGACGGATCGCGAGATTACGAGGAAAGAGAGGGAGGGAGAGAACGCGGATCGAAGGTGAAGGGCCAGATAAGAGAGACACGAGAGACTGGCCGATACAAAAAGTGCGACGAGGAAATGACTGTGTGGGCGCGCGCGTGTGTGCGTATTACCTAGTAAGACCTAAAGATTGCAATTTTTTATACAAAGCCTGAAACATATTAACAATATTAACAGAGCTAAAAACGTAAATAGTGTGTGTGTGTGTGTGTGTGTGTGTGTGTGTGTGTGTGTGCGTGTGTGTGTGTATGTGTGTGTGTGTGGGTATGCAAGTGTGTGTGACTGTAAGTCTGTAAGAATGTATGTGTGTAAGTGTGTGTATGCGTATGACTAAGTGCGTGTATGTGTGAGTGTAGGTGTTTCTAAGTGTGTAAGTGTCTGTATGTGTATTCGTGTATATGCATATACGTACGGATCCGTGTATGTATTCAGGTTTGTATTTATATGTAAGTGTAACTGTCAATGTAAGTACTACGTACATACTCATATAATATTTACAAACAAAATCCCATGGCTCGGGATGAACCTCCAGCCTAGGCCTAAGTTGGCTGTGCGACAATTCAATGGCATTGTTAGTACGGACTGTCAAACCAAAAATACTAATATGTTTTGGCTTGACTTGCCTCAACCAATAGTTTCCATAATACTGGAGGAATTGCTGAAGGTTTTGAACAATTTCTTCATGTGTATTATGACATAATGTTTCGTACTCTCTTTGGATATCTTCTTTTGGTAAAAATGCCAAAACCATTATTATCTTTACAAACAACTTAGCGTCTTTGTTATTTTTTAAATACCTAGTAAGATAATACCTAAAGTTTGCAATTTTTTCTAGTAAGATAATACCTAAAGTTTGCAATTTTTTATACAAAGACTGAAACATATCAACAATATAACAGAGCTAAAAGCGTAAATAGTGTGTGTGTGTGCATACGTGCGTGCGTGCGTGCGTGTGTGTGTGTGCGTGCGTGCGTGCGTGTGTGTGTGTGTATATGTGTGTGGGTGTGTGTGTGTATGTGTGTGTATGTGTGTGTAATACGGAGGAAAAATAAAAGAGAAAAAGTAAACGTAGGGCTGCTGCAGGAACATCCTGCTTGATTTTATCAGTAAGAATGCCCACGAAAGCACGTGTGGTCCAGTCGGCAAGGTCATTTTTAGAGAGTCGACTGGTACACTAACCGACGAGCGTTACACAAATATTAATCGAGGAGTTATCAGTAAAAGTTCCGC
>JAPYZA010004958.1:0-12804 GCA_030522685.1 Eupelmus azureus | reverse complement strand
AAGGAGGGGAAAAGATAGGAAATTTATCGCACGCAATATGTTAAAGAGTGAGAAATAGTTCTGCGCTAAAATTATTAAAATTCATTCAAAGGTAGCTTAGGTATATTTTTAATAAAAATACTTTATTCATATTTTGTTGTACGCACGAACCATACTGAAACTAAATATTTTCGTTTACTCGTATTCCAATTTGATGAATGAGGCTGTAATAAAATCTTTTTTTTTAAATAAAACAAATCTATGGAAAGGGTTTCATATTCTAGGTAAATAAAAGAAGAATAGAACGCGAATGCAAATAACATTATTATACACTGAAAAAGTACCGGTCATTAAACATGCCTTGGCCGAATATTCTGTTACTTTGACAGAGAACCACTCATTTGATTCAATGTATCATTTTGTTAATTCAAACAATTGTATGTTTGCAAGTTAATAAAGAATATTTCTTAAATTTTATTCAACATTTTTTCTCATACTTTTTTTTATTTTTTATTTAATCCAGTGGAGTAGACTGTTACTTATGTATAATGTAAATTAGTAATTATTCTTTTCGTTATTACCTCGTGCCACTTTTCTCTCTCTCTGATTTTCTCAGCCGAAAAACGTCTCACTAAATAAATAATAAATTTTCACACTCATACCTATAACGTATCTGTTATTTCAAACTATCAAGATAGCAACTAATATACGTTGAGATATGTTAACTGTACGGATTCTATTGACTTAGGAGTATGCAAACCAGTTAAACTAATGAAATTTTAGTAGTGTAATCAAAAGTTTTTCTCGGTATTCTAATTCGGTGATAACGTAGCCCCATATATTCGTATAAACTGATGAGAGGTAAAAAATAAGATAACCTTTTTCATTAGCCTAAAAATTGCTTATCAGTGTCCATCCTCTAATAAATCCTAGCCGAATAATCTCAGCTCTCATCTTGAGTAAATCCGCAACGAAAATATATAAGTCGCATCAAGCCAAAGCCCGTCCCGTCCAGCAGGCTGCGAAATTAACATTGTCAGCACATAGCAACAATCCTCATCCCCGTGGAAGCCAGGGCAGCTCGGCTATACAGAGAGCCGGGCAACACGAGAGCGCGGGCGCTCGCGTTACTGAATAGACGACTGCGTGTCCGTCCCGAGCGCGAGACCGCAGCGGCGGCTCTCGAGGCTACACGCCCGGCGCGCACACCGCATCACCGGCTCTCTGGGCACACCAGATAATCGAGAGACAGCTCTCCCTCCCTCTCCCCCTTTCTCTGCACAGACCACCAGCGCGTGTATGTAAAATGTACCTATTACGCGGGGGCTAGCCGGGACGGCTTTCGGCGTCGCGCGCACTATGAATGGGGATATAGCTTTTTATCGCTCAATGCCGAGCTGCTGCTGCTGCTGCTCTGTGTGTGCGAGTTTCGTGCGGCGCCGTGCGCGTTCTTTACTCTTTCGGGCCACATCAGGGAGCAAGAGAGAGAAAGCCCGCACGATCCGTATCTGCAGCGCGACATCAATGGATTTTGTTTTTAACGGCATGCGGTCGCGTTTTCTCCATACGAATGAGCCATCGAGGCGCGAAAAGCATTTTTTTAATCTCTCGCCTGTCGTCCCTGGCTGCAGGCGATTTTCACCTCGTTTCATTAGTTTTTCACTGATCTCTTGATTAACGCGCCGACACAGAGGACCAAACTACTCGCCTAGCTCATAATAGAAAAGATTTTTCTATGCACAGTTTCGTCGCTAGTGCACTCTAATTTCCGAGCACCTGTAGACAGCACGTCGGCTGTAATTACAATTAGTAAAAGCTTCGTTTTTCCGACTCGAAAAAATATACAAACGTTTGAAAAAATGGATATATAGTTACAAATTGGGATGCATGCGCGAAATATCTTTTTGTTCGCGTTTCATTTATAACTTTTTTAATTTGTCTAATAACTTTACTGTTTCATGATGAAAAATATAAACTTTAAAAAAAATATTCGTACGTATAAAATTTCAATAAACTCGTCAAACAAAATAGTTTATTACAGAGTTTTCATAAAAACTAATTCAAAATTTGCTTCGCAAGTAATCTATTAAAATGTAAATTTTAAAATGAAATGTTACTCAGAATTTAATACGAGAGTTGATGATGCTTTTAATACAATAATAATATGTTATTCTGTTGGTCGAAAATAACAATTTTTTCAAATTAATGCTGCCAAAATTAAAGTCTGTTTTCCTTCAATTTCCGAAGTTATCATGTAAACGAGACGCTAACTTTCTCACGTACCTTCGACAGAATCTCTTTCTGAATAATAAGTCAAAATTGTTCATGCGAAATTAAGATTTCACTCGGCTCTCCCATATCATCTACCTACAGTCTGGTCACAGCCGTAAATCGGTATAAAAAGAACGCGGTGCTTGCGCTTTCAAAAGAAAGCCCAGCTTATATTAATACTTAAACGGCCAAGCTCTCATTCCGCTAAACGTTTATCTTCTTTATCCCGCTCGTTCTCGCGAAGAAGTCACTCTAAATACACTCACTCGGCTTGGCTCTTTTTTCCGACTAGGCCGAAAAGAAGCCAAGAAGCTCGGCCCGCAGTGCTGGCTCAGTCGTGTGTTTATTCACAGCCCGGCGATAACCATTAATGCGATCCCCCGTGCCGAGGAGGAAAGCGAAAACTCGCGGGCTTTTTTCCTCGGCGAGGTGTAGGTATGTATATGTATGTATATGTGTACACGAGAGCAGCGCGATTCAAATGAAGTTCTCGAGGCTGCTTCTGCACTAGCTCTCTTCTGCGGCTTCTCGTTAACTGCGCCTGCAGCTTGCTGCGAGAGCTCACCGGCTATCCTAATATTCCGACTTTATTTCTTTCTACCCTCTTTCTCTCTTCCTTATGAACGCCCACGTTTGCCTACTTTATCTTGGCTGTCACTACAGATCCGCGGCGCATTTTCTGCTTGCGCCTTATTCCGAAAAAAGAGAATTTTCAAGTCCCAATTTTTACATGCCCGAGTAATAGTTTCAAACGCCGGCACTTTTTTCGGAAAGACAAAATTGTCAATGTTGGCCAAGACGAAGCGAAAATTGAATTGCAAGTCGATCGGAAAGCCAGCTCAGGCCCATCGGCCCCCCTAAGCACAGGCAAACTCCCGGGAGCCAGGGACGCATACATAAAATCAAATGAATAACTCTAACGCTCCGCTCGTAGCGCGGCAGTTAATCAATGCGCTATCTTCATTACTCTCCCTCGCTCGTTCGCGCACTCCTACGACATTCCGTGCCTCTTTGTCATTGCGCCACGGGCGCTCACCGAGCGTTTTCTCTCTCTCTCTCTCTCCCTCGCGTCCTATGTCTATTCGTCGCGCTATACGCAACCGACTCAAGTCTCGAATTTCGCCCGGGGCCCTTTTCCTCCTCGTCACGTACGAGCTCTCGCGACATTCCGCGCGCTCTCTCTCTCTCGCGCGGGCGAGCGAGCAAAAAATCAAACTCTAGCGTTAGGGTGATCGACGAAAACTAATTCTACGCGTAGAGTTTTTAGAGGGCCGGCTGCGTGTGCGTAGGCTTGTAATCTCACGAGGGCAATTAAAGTCTCCGGTTACGATCGCGTCGGGCGCTGCCTTTGTTTTCGTTTCGCGGCGCTCCGCGTGCCTGTGTGGCACTACCTTCGTCCGAAAAAATCTCGGAGCTGGGATAGTTCTATTGGGGCTCCCTCGTCGATTTTTATTTTCCCAAATCTTTCGAGTGTTTGCTTTTTATTGCTTGATTAGAGTACAACGCTCTAACGGACGGCTTTGACGTTGGGCGTTTATTAAAAAAAAAAAACATTAGTTCTGTGATTTATATATAATTATATAGATAGTATCATTTTGTATGGAATTCGAAAGGAAAGATTAACTGATTACTTGTTCAATTTAATTTAATCTTCATTTCTTTATTAAAGTATGAAAATAAACAAAGGCGCTACCTAATATATTTACTAGAAATTAAAAAATTGTTACCGGATGGGATAAAATTTTTTAACCACGTTATCGATATAATTTACCTGGATTATAACGACAGCTAAAAATATTCAATATAATTGCATTTAGAAAATAGCTTCCCGTAAAGCGGCTCCTGATTCAGCGCGTTCCATTACTAATAAAAACGAAAAATTAAGCCTGTCAACCGCCAACAGTGGTGTTGTAAATTAAAAAACCGCTACCTCGTTATGTCATAATCAACCGCTTCTAGGATTCGCGCTTAATTCATATACAGTGAAAATTCATTTACGTAATTAAATTACATTATTTGATGCGAGATTAACGTTGGATGAAACGTCAATAAAAAGTTCAGAATAATCTATACTCGATAATCTGTTGCATTTTGATCATCTACTTTTCCTTCGATATGTTGACTCTACGGTATGGGTGGTTTATTTATAAACACAAAATTTAATTCATCTCAAGTAACTAGGTTTCCCCCATATTTTTTTCGAACTCTTCATTTTTTACCACGTTTTTATGTTTAATTCTTTAATTCACTGATTCTTTTGTAAATCGACAACATAGCTATCATGCTTTTTGAATTTGAGTTAGTACTCACATCATATTTTGATAGGAGTTTATGCTTTTTATTAAATTAATGGTACCGTATACTCTGCAGTCTCAGAAATTGTACTGCCCGTTTGCAAACATTATTTTGCAAGATTTAAATGCAAGTGTATTGCGTTCAATATTTTTATATGTATATTTTATATAGAGAGAACGATTTCATAAAACTTGCTACGATAGTCAGGATGCGCGCGGTCGGATACTATGAGATTCTGAAACTTATTACGGGCGGTAAAATAAATTTTACTGCTCTGGGCGGTAAAACTATCTGCTTCAAGTAAAAATTTCCTACAAAAGTTTAAATAAGAAAGGAATTCTTCAACTAATTTGTTTTATTTGTTTATAAAGAATATTTATTTTTATACGGGTAAATTTATTGGAAAATAATTGACTAAACTATTCCTTTTACTAGGATAATTCGAACAATTTGCTTAACAAAAGAATAAACGATCGAATAATGCTACAACATTACTCATTGTTTACAATGCAAGTAAAGTTACTAAAATCACGATCATTCCTCAGCCGGTATATTTAATATAAAAACTTCCATCGGCGAGCATATTCCAGGGCTTCTGCACATAACCCTGCAATTCCAGCTGCATTCCTCGCAAGCTTCTCCTCTTTCCAAAGTTTTTGTGCAACTTTCAGCCGCTATCCCCATTTATCATCCTCATTCAATTTCATCGAGCATTTTCCAGCGCACATCCCTTATCGTCCCTCTATGTGTTTCCCTTTCAAAACTTCCGCCGTACATCTCGGCGTATTTGTTTTAATCCCTCGAATCGAGGCGCAAGCTCTTTGTTCGGCTCGTGAACTATTTAATTTTTGCATCTTTATAGTTTCTCGGCTGCTGGAATTCTCCCGTCTAGTTAGCTTTCTCGCTCCGATTTCCCTTTAGCTCCTCCCTTTTATTTTATTTCGCCTGGCTGAAAGACGCCGAGCGAGCTTTCCGATCCGAGGTAAACGACCCGCTCTCTCCCAAGCTCAAGCCCAAATAGGCAGCGTATTCTTCTTCCTCTTCTTCTGCTTTCGGGAGCTGGTGCGAGCGCGAAAAAGTCATCCTCCCGTTTAATCGCTTGCCAGTAGGGCGGAGCACACCAGAAGACGAAGACGGGTTATATTGCAGCTGCAGCGCAGTATAAAGGCCGAGCTTGCAAGCTAGGCTGATTAGAAAGCGCGCGAAAATAAAAGGAGGACGGAGAATGCGTTTCACGCCACAGTGCCACTGCTGCCGAGCATGACATTGCTGGCTTTTCCCTTTTTTACTTCCCTGCCTTTTCGCCTGTCTTGTTCTTGCTTTTTGACTTATTTTTATTGTTTTTTTTCTTCGTTTTTTCCAACAATTTTATTGCATTCTAGATTATAACATTGATTTGGCTAGTTCGATTGCTTTTTTCTTTAGCTCTTTCAGTTAACTTAATGCTTTTTGGTACACTGAACGGGAGAGGTGTAATAGGAATCGTAAAACCTTGTTTGTCCCGATCCGTTTTATTTGCGACCTTTTATACGCATGTAAAAATGTAGGACTCACTTTGTCGATGAAAAAAAAAAAGAAAAAGTAATTGATGGCAAACATTTTTTCCAAATTGAACTTTCGACAGATAGTTTGAATAAAATATTTTAAATTATATAAAGAACAAAGGAAAAGAACGTTTAATAGTAGGCTTTCAATATTCATTCAAGTGATACTTTATACATTTCGATTAAAGCAAATAGATTTTTAACCATGAATATACAATGTCCAAAATTGTTAATCTGCCTTCGATGAATGTGGAAATATGTATAGTTATACAAATAAAATACTTGAAATGATTTCTCTTTTTATACCACAATCGTTTTATCCTCCATGTTATTGGACCGGCAATTTAATTAATAACATTTTGTTCACGTATACACATGCCGAAAGCCTGGCATCGATCGGTTCAATAAAATTACACGTTCATGTCTACTTTAAATTATCAGACTTCCTTTATATTTACACAAAATAATAAAAAATTGAAAACCAACAACTTCTTTAAATAAATGTAAAAAAATAAACGACCAATGTACGATTAATTTTAATTAATAAGATTAACGACTTCAAATGTGTAAAATAATATAATTTGTGTTAGTTTGGAACTCATTAAATTGTAAATTGAATCTCAAATAGATTGGAAATTAGCGAAAAGTATTTTTAGGCTAATTACAGGCTTTAACTTTCTAAATTAATTTTTTGCAATTAGCCAAATTATTCAGAAAAAATATATACAGAATCGAATGATTACGTAAATATCACCAACGTAACCATAAATATCCACGAAAACGTACTTTTACCAATTTAACACTATCCAAAGTGCATATATTGAGTCAAGTTAGGCTGTGGCTGTAACTAAATCAAAGTCGAATCGCAGGAAGTTTAAATTATTCAGGACACCTGTGCCACCCCAAAAGCGATAATTTGCCCGCGTCTTCGTCACCTCGCCGCTGTTTGCTCTAATGATCGATCGCAAAGCTTTAATAAATCGTAAAAATGTATTTGAGTTAATAAAGCATTTATTTGATTTACAGCAATAAATGGTTCCATAAAAATTAAAATAATAATTTTTATTTAATAAAAATACATAAAAATGAACGTTTTATAAAAATTAAAACGATCCATTTCAAATACGCTTATAATGTATATTTCGTTTTATTTGCCAGTAAATAGATTTCTTTTATTGAGGTAGATGATGGATTTCACAGAATCCATATAAATACACGGATACCATTCGGTCCGAAGGGCTATATTCATCATGATCAAAGTAACACCAACCAAAGATCAATCAGCTCATTGCCTATTGAAACACGAGGTAATCCCGAACTGATGCTCGTTCAATTGCTTAATCTTTCCAACAGGAAGAGCA
Organism: Eupelmus azureus; assembly: GCA_030522685.1. Taxonomy (NCBI): domain Eukaryota; kingdom Metazoa; phylum Arthropoda; class Insecta; order Hymenoptera; family Eupelmidae; genus Eupelmus; species Eupelmus azureus. The sequence continues at coordinate 5,354 of JAPYZA010004958.1, read as the reverse complement.
ATAATACAAAAAATCATTAACGATTTGCTATAAATATTGTTTAGTTGTATTATTTGAATAGTTTTGAAACTATATATTAAAAAATTTCATAAATATAAAATGTAAAAAAAGTCGTTACAATAATTGAGGAGCTATTTGGAAAAAGGGGAAATAAATAATATAAATTAAATTATTTTAAGTTCTATTCTGTAATTAGCAAAAAAGCGAAAGACGAATCTTTTCAACATATTGAACTAATTTTCATAACAATGTAGCCGAAGCAACTCTGATTTCTCGGTTTCCCAAGAAAAGCAGTCGTCTCCCTCCCGATATGTATCCAATATCAAAGCACAGATCGCGAGCTTCCTATTTTCCTCTCGCCTCGACTCGCAGAATATACATAGATTATAGCCCCCCCGCGCTGCTCGCGCAGTAAATCCGGAGGCCGATATCCTCGGCGCGCGCAAAGACAGACACTAGTTCGGAGCGAGGGAGAGAGAACAAGAGAACTCGCTTTCGGGCCTTTTGGCGGCGGGGCCGCGCGCGGACGCGAGATTTCCCATTGCATCTAATTACGCGACTTGATTTATCGGCTGCGAAGCGGATTTCGCGTGTAACCCTGGTTCGCCTGGGCCGTGCGCGCGCGCGCGCGCGCCTATACATATAGGGTCAAAGACTGAAAGGACAGAGCGCGCCAAGCTGAATAGCAGCGGCCATAGGGCCGATAAAGCTTCGGCCCCGTTTATACATCCGGCTGTAATCCACAGCCGGGCGCGATTAAGCCTCCTGGATATTCTCCCTCTCTCATCGCGGATCCCCTTTAATTAACTAATTGTCGATGATGCGCCTCCGTCGTTGCGCGCACCGATAATAATTTATATACAGGCCCAAAGGTGCGCTACTCGATCTCCCTCCTCTCTCTCTCTCTCTCTCCCTCACTGCGATTGATTGCAAGCGAGCGAGCGCAAGCGCAAGCGAGCTTCTGACTGATGCGAATTGTTCATTAGCTTTTATGTTGATTACCCCGGGCCTGCGGTCACGCTTATTTTGCCTCGCACGCTCGCGCTTCGTGTGACAGCGGCACATTTTTGGACGATGCGAGGGGCTAGCTTTTCAAAGGCTAACTATTTCCGCGCGCGAATTTTCCCAATCATCCGAGCGACGCTTCATTTAATGTCAACAGTTAATTATCGCTGCACCCATACAGTTTATAGAGGTGATGTATCGGAAATTTGAGTTTTTAATTAGCCGAATGTCTCTTGCTTTTTTTGATTGATGCGAGCAGCGAAATTAATGCATTGTTTTTTCCCTTGATTAAATCTACCGTTGAATTGTCACTTGGTTGAAAAATTATTTTTCTGATCAAAGCTTTACCTTTGAATTTTGGGTATCAATGAAATTGTTTTTTCGCTATACAAAACTCGTCAAGGCATTATTTGCGAGTAATTGTAAACTTTTCATGAACCATGGCAATTTGGAAAAATCAACTTTGACTTTTATATCTCGTGGAAAGGTCGAAGAAAGTTGCGAGTTTCGAAGAGAGAAGTTGAACAGCTTGGTAACTACGACATTAATTACGTGCCGATTAGCGGCATTCATTACTTCCGAATTGGCGAGCGGGGCGAGGCTGAGGGCCAAAAATGACTGGCGCCAGTAATCAAGCCCCGGCCGCACTTTTGACTCTCGAAGTGCCGTTCCATGTTCGGCCTCTTCTCGACGGCAGGCACACTTAATAGAGAGTTAAATCGGAATGGCTGCGACAATCGGCCGCGAGTGTGTGCGCGCAGATGTAAATACGTCGACGCGCTGGTATACGGCGTGCGCGTGCGCGCACATACGCGTGCGGAGAGGGCCGGAGCGGCAAGGAAGGCACTTAACAATCGCTTAAAATAACCAGCCGGCCGGCGCGCTAGAGAGAATTTCTCGATCGTTTTGCGCTCGTCCGTGTGGCACGCGCGGCGTCGCCTCGTCGTCGGCGGCGGCGACGGCCCCCCGAATACTATGACGCCGCCTGCTCGCTTCCTCCTCCTCCTCCTGCTGCTGCTGCTGCCACACTGCTTCTCCGTATTTCTTCTCCACACCTGACTCGCCGGCTCTTAAACTTATACTTTGGCTCTTGGGCTCGTGCGAGTCGTAGAGATGATACTTGAGAGTGCAAGCTGCTCTACCATTTTAAATTTGGACGCCAAGTTTCATTTTCCGTGTGCTACACTTTTAAATTTTATCCAACGTTTCTGCACTCTCTTTGTGCTCTTGCAGCTTAATGTTATTGTCAAATGTTGCCTCCAGTATAATTATTAAAAATCAATAACAGATACATATATAGTTTTCAAAAACATTCGTATTCCAATTTTAATTGTCCAGTCATTATGAAAATGTCGATTATTCGTTAATCCGTCATTTTGTATTTAACAACATTAAAAACTTTATCAAAAATCTTGGTCATTGAAAATATAATTGTATGTTCTCTGACAGTATTGACAAACATAATTTTTAAATGACTCTATATAAAGCTTTTAGTCAAACAAAATTTTTTGAATATTCTGAAAATAAACAAAACGTATATAATCTCCTTTTTATATCGAACAAATTTTCTTTAATTTATTTTCAACAACTTATTTCTAGTAGAAATAATGATTACATGGGCTAAAAATCAATAAACGTCGACTAATAAAATTAATCTCCGGCATTATCGACAAGCATCTCAAAATACACTTAAGGCGCAACCTCGCGCCTCATCCATCACCTTGCCGCAGTCGGCGCGGTGCTCCTTTAAAACGTTCGAAATCACTTTTAGTTCTTTGCTGCGCTGCTCGAGCGGCGCGTGCCGCTGTGTTTACTGCCGGCGCTTCGGTTATCCTTACGCCACTTACAACCGTCGACACGCGCATTACCAACACTTTTTCCAGCCACGCGCTTCTCTTCTTTTTTCCTTCTCTTCCCTCGCACTTTGTGCATCATCTCGCCCCTCTCACTCTCTTAGGACGGAAGCACAAGTTAAAATTAAAGACTTTTATTGCCGGCTAATAGCGTTTATGCGACTAAATAAACAAACTGTAAATCAGTCCTCACTCAATTATGAGAGAGCCGGCTCGGCCGTGCTCGCTTCCGAGAGAGAGAGAGCGCGCTTAGCTACTGCATAAGAGACAGTTTCAAAGGAAGCTCGCGCGCGATGCCCCGGCATTCGCCCTTTCGGCTTCGCGCGCTACACGCGCTTTTAACGATGATTTAATAATTCGCTTTGATTATCGTTTTGTTAACGCTCGCTTGATTAACGGGCTCTCGGAATGCGGATGAATATCACTCTAATGGCCTACAAATGTACCTGCGTTCAACAGACTAAAAAGTTGCTTCCAAGCAATTAATCAGTTCGTATCAAGACTTTACACTTATGCCCATCAATGATTCGCAGATGGAAAAGCACTTTGAAATTTTTATTAAAACCAAATTATATCAGTAAGTTTTAATTATATCAATAATTTAACCTGATGGAATTAGTTTAACTCATATAAATTTTAAGCGGGTTGTTACATTTTTATTTGGCTAAACTCGCGCAGACAAACTGATTAAGACGTAAGCATTGTTTAAATAAATTAGTACTTAAATTGTTAATAAGTCACCGCTAAGAACTTGCAAAGTATTATCTTTAGTCCTCTGAAAGCATAATCTACTAAAAAAAAATGTCTAGAGGCAATGAAAAGTTTAGGATGTCCATTATCGCTCGCTTACTTATTCAACTCTCGACTAAAAATCACTTAAAACCGAAACTTTGCTTTCTATTCGTCAATAAAAGACTCGCCATCTTTCACTCTCTCTCTTTCTTTCTCTTCCTTCCCGCTATGAACGTCATTCCAAAAATAAATGCCGCAGGCATTTCCCAGCCGTCAATTGTTATTTCCATTTCCAAAGAGCGCGCGGCGCGACGGCAAAAATCACAAGATAACATTTCTGTACGCTTGACGGGAGCGGCTAATCTAGTAATTCGATTAATTATGAAGAGTTGAAATCAGCTCGGTGTGCTTCAGCGCTATTGAAAGTTTCACGCCTGCAGCGCGCGATTCCCGGACTAATGCGAAATTGAGTCCTTTATTATTCGAAGCGACTCGCGCGCCATTGGATTATCTCGGAACGACAGTCGCGCGCTCGCGAATACTCGGCGCTCTCTGCATTTCTCTCTCGCCTAACGCGACCAGTCACGACCGCCAAGTTTTTCCTGCTTTGCAAATCAGCCACCACCTGATTGGCAAAAATAGCTAGAAAGGGTAATTGATTGCCTTTTTTTTTATAAATTATCCTTGGCATCACTTTTTTTCACAAAATTCGAAAATATTGTTGCGATTCAAGAGTAGACATCTACTGAGTAGGCAAAATTTTAAATAATAAGATAATATTTAGAATAATATGAAATATGATATATTTATTGCTTGTGCTATCTATTAGATTTTTAGCTTTCTTACTTGAAAAACGCAAAAAAAAACATCAATGAATCAACGCCAGTAGACGAGAGAGAAAAAAGCATTAGCCATAATCCTAAAGCAAATTAAATTCACGCCATGAAAGTCCAATGCAAAATTAATAGGCGCAAGTGGCGCTATTCTCCGCGCCTTCAAAATACAGGCGGCATACTCCTCTAATCCAGTAATTCGCCTCTAATCCGCGCGCTGTGTTGGAAGGCGATCCGCAGCGGCAGTAACTAGATCATCGTATCAAAGCCCAGACGGCAGCCCGCCAGCAAAATCCCCCTCGGGTCCCATCCAGCTCGACAATGAAGAGAGCCCATTACAATCGCTCTCTGCTATTCAATAGAGAGTCTGATAGAAAGAGAGAGAGAGAGAGAGAGAGGCAAGGACGAGAAAAAAAAACAATCGCAGCCCTACATTACAACAGGCTCGATCGCCACTTGCCTTATGATGCAAATGAAAAGCTATAGGCGCGCGCGGCCATGGCAGATGCGCGCGGAGCTTTTCCCGCTCCGTGCAAACATCCTCGCCGAAAATTATTGACTGCAGCGCGGCAAATTATGCGGGCTCTGTCTGCAGAGCTTGACAAGCGACGCGCCGATGATCGAGCGTCATGGACGCTGCACTGCACAGCACGCGCTCTGTGTCCAGGATACGCTAAGCCATTGATCGCCAAAGGCGGAAATGTATACAATGGTTATATCGCGACTGCGCGGCCCATCTGCATTCGGGCTTTTGTCCAAGCCTGCAAGTTCGACGTTTTTCTGGTAATGGATATCATGGGATTACCGCGATGCGACAACAGAGCGCAGCTATTCTCTTGTCTTCTTTGAGCGGCTGCTTCTTTTCTTCTTTTGCCTGTTTGGCTTTATGCTTGTGTTTCTGTGTTTCAAAGCTTTTGAAACTTTTAAAACG
>JAPYZA010004957.1:0-10416 GCA_030522685.1 Eupelmus azureus | reverse complement strand
TTTTCCTTTTTTTTTTTTTTTTTTTTTTGTTTTTCTTAGGGAAGGAAAAACGATGCGCGCCAGGCGTTGCACAGAAATGCCTAGAGGCTTTTCTCGGGGTCGGTAACCTTTACCCTTTAATATTGGAAACGAAAACATTTTCTCAGAGCGAGAAAGAGAAGCCGGCGACATACCTGCACACGCCTGAACCTGTAAAAATTTCCAGCTCGTAAAAAACTTGTCGTTTGTCACAGAGCACGAGAAGAAGAATGAAAGCGGAATCAGCCTCGCCGAGATAAGCAAAAACACTACAGACCACAAAAAGCCCCTAATCCCGGGGCTTTATCAATTAAATCTGTCACGCGTGATAAAAACGGGGCCTTCGGATAGGAAAAAATCAAGTCACGGGAGGAAAAGCAGACGCGGTGAAAAAGCGCGGAAGGCGATTATTATTCACCCCGCGCATAAAATTTGAATCAAATTTCGCTTTTTATCTCTCTCTCGCTCTCCGCAGTCGCACGACATCCGAATTCCGAAAGGTCCAAACTCGCGCTGCGGCCGTACACACACTTTTCACACGAGCAGAGCTCGGGGCGCTGCGCGCACGCATGTGTGCACACACGAGCGCGCGGCTCATGAATTTATGGGCGCCGCTCTCGGCGTGGAAATTTCGAGCAAGGTGCGGAAGCCGGGCTTCCCCCGACGATGCGCGATGATACCATAAATATGGGCGAACAAAAAGAAAGAAGGAGAAAGAATGAGAGACAGATTCCCGAGAGCAGAAAGTGAAGCGCGCTCCCCTCTCTGTGATCGGTATCCCAGGCTTTCCCCCTTTTCCCCCCTCCCCCGACTAGTCCCGGTGACAATAATTATCGGCGAGGACGATCGGGCCCCGAGGCAAAAAAGTTAAACAAAAACAACCACTTAACTTTCGCTGCAGGTCCACGATGGAGGGGAAAAGCTTCTGGAGAGGATTAGCTAATGGGGCAGAAGAGAGCGCGACGAAGTAACGAAGGGAAAAGGACGTTTTGGTTGGAAATTATTATCATCGGGAATCGATGGCCCCGCTGCATCGCGACAATGCCGAGGAAAGTTCCGGGGATGCATTCATTGTCGAGGCATGTATGAGCGCGCGCGCTCGCTGCCTGGCCAGGAAGTTTTCTTGTTTATGGTCAGGACAGACCGACAATAATGACTTGGCTGACTTCTCTCTTTCGAGTCTCTTTTGCTGGCACAATGCTGCTTTGATTTAGAGGTCGATCTTCGCCGATGGATTTACGACGTGTGCTGTTATATAAAAAAAATCGTTTAGTTTATCGCGCAGGAGAGTAGAGCTCGATAGCTTTTTATGGGAGAATTTTTAAGTGCGTGCTTTGTGTGACTGCTTTTTATTCTAACGTATTGTGGCGAGCGAAGTATAAATTTATATTATTGGTTTATAATTTGGCTTTATTGTCAGCGGGACTTCTGTTTGACGGGTAACGAACTGCAGTAATATAAATGGCCTTATAAGTGCAGTGAAAACTTAATCTTGAGAGAACTACCATTAAATAGCTGTATCTGGGGGAAAATAAATTTTATTAGATTAAAGTTTCTGTCGAAAGCTACTTGCATTTAAACCTAATACAAATATGATAATACATTTTTAAGTTGATATGCATAGAAATAAAACGAGGCTTGGAAAGTTTTAAATATAAAGTATTTACTAATTAAATAATCAAACTCCGAATATATAAAAACATTCTATCTTAATCGGGTAAAGTGAAAAATTCATTCTTTCAATAATAGATACCTTTTATATTCAATAATTGATCGGAAAAAATCACATCTCAAATACAAATTCTACTAACAAAGAAACACAGCGAATCGTCTGTGTATAAAGTTCAATGTAATATAATCGATAATTTAATATTGAAATAACAATGCAATTTACGTGTATGCACAATTTTCGAATAGCGGAAAAACGTTTATTTTAACGTCGAGAACTCGGGGCGCGCAAAGAAAAAGCGAGCGTGTTATTTGTGAAAATAAAAGTGCCTGCTAATATCAAGGCGAGCGTTTAATTCGTCGGCTATAGGCGGTTGTTTGCCTTGGCAAAGTGCCAATTTGGAATCCGCATTATCTCTGGATGGCGATGAAAAATTACGGTGTTTGTGACGAATACAAGAGCATCGTCTTCTCTCTCTCTCACTCGCCGGACGAGAAATTATTATTCGCTCGCTGAGCCCTTCGTTTTGTTTTACATTTTTAAGCCCGTTGTTGCGGAAGCCCCGGGGGATAAAAATCTACACGCAAATCATTTTTCTTGATATTAATATAGATAGCACGCGGCTGACACACACTAACTACTTAATTTCTCAAAAGAGCCTCTTGTATGCAAATATTCTCGTGTTACTGCCGAGTGCCGTGGCGATTATAACATCGAAGATAAGCTACGAGCCTCGCGGATCGCCGAGCGCAATTATTATTTTCGCTTCTTTTCTCGCAGATTAAATTCATTTTGCACGGCTATTTCGTTAACAATTGTTAACCTATCTTTTGTTAAACAATTGCATTCAATTAAAAATTTGCGAGATTTATCAAAAAATATATAAACGTAACCGATAAAACTACTTCTAATTGCCTTTATCATATCAATCACGAAAAATCCATCAACTCTTGCGTAAACATTCAACAATCCAAAAACCTCACAACCGTTATTTAAAACCACTTACCGTCCACTCCACACGCGAGCAAAAATAATTTTCACGCCGACCCATCACCAAACGCCAAATCAAAAAAGCCAAGCAAAACTCCAGGAAGAAAAAATGCACCCTGACGCGTGCCGCGAGCGCGAGAATCAATAACTCACGAATTACCGAGCGGCTGTCAGCGCGCGGAAACTTTCGAATTACCGCGCGCTCTCGAGGATCTCGGAACTCCCCGAGTCCTCCAACAAAACCCACCCCCCCCCATCTCGGCTGTCTACTCTCGGACAAAAACATAATTCTTGCACAATCAACGGTTTCTCAAAGCGCGCGCTCTCTCCCTCTCGATCTCCATAATAACGACCGCTCGTCCACGCGTGTCTTTCGCACCTTTCAGCCTCTCTCTCGCTTTTTCGAGTGTTTTCAAGAGCCCGACAGAAAGAAAAAAAAATAGAAAAGTGTCTTTCGCTTCGGTAGCGCGTGCGTACGCGTGACCTCTGGTGGTCCCGATACATTTACGTGCGTGTGTATACGTATACACATCGGCAACGGCCGCCTAATGTCGCACAATGAGTGGCTGCAGGTATATATATATATATATATATGTATACCGGGCGCTAATGCGCCGACACACGAGGCCTGCAGATGCCGCGGCGCGTCTCTTTTCTTGCGGTCCATTATAAGGACCGGGGGACGGTGCGTATACGTAACTGCGATACAATGTACAGAGAGGCCAGCAGCATCAGAAGAGCAGCGCCGGCGCGCAGGAAATCGGCCGCCACGCGCGCCTATTTTCCACATACACGGGGAGAGAAGAGACTTTTCTTATTCTCTGCTGCGCCTCTGTCTTTCACCCCACGGTGAGCTCCTATGGTGATATACGAGCGAGCGCGTCTTTTCTTCCTGTCCATAAATATTGTCGCGCGAGGCAGAGACCAAGCGTCTGGATACGAGGAGGAGGGGAGAGGGGGAGAAATGATTCCGTATCGGTGGACTTGCGAGGATCTTGCCGCGTGTGGATGTGAGGAGAGAGCGGATGGTTGGAAGGAGTAGGGCCGAGGAGTGCTGGAGATGTTAATGGCTGGGAGATGGAGATCGAATCCGTGTATTTTGGGGTGAGAAGCTCGGGCTTTTTGAAAAATTTAATTTAGTGGAAAAGAGGAGCTTTGGAGGTGAGGGTGTTGTGTTTGTTCGGTGAATCTTGGGTTGGATTAGTGTGCTGCGAATGTTTTTGGAATGCGCTGAATATGTGTTGTTGAAGAGATTTTAAGTGTTTTGAGATTGGAAGTTGAACAAGTTTATGAGTTTTCAGTGGAATAATCTTTATGAATTATATTTATGCAAAGAATAATAAAATTTTGTTCGATCAAACTTTTACCTTTTTACCTTTAAATGAATTTGCAATATTGAAAACGTTATTTTTTTTTTAGAAAATTGCTCAAGTTGCATTTATATAATGTTTGCATAATTGAGTGAAAATCGAAATAACTTTATAATAAATTACTTTCGTAATTTACGCTTAGTCAAATACTTACTTCGATATAAACTCACGTATTTTTGAAATCATTTTGAATTTAATGAATTTCACTATAATTCCAACAGTTCAGAATATTTGAATATAATGCGTTTCATTAATTATTCCAAATCTTTAAAAAAAAAAAAATTAATTTTTAAATACGTAACATTTATTATAACGAGATAACATATGATTAAATTTAATCAGTATTAATATTGAGTATGTAGAAAATCATGAAAATATAGCTTTTATAATATTTACATTTGACCTTTTTTAAAAAAATAATTTTGTCCAAACTAATTGAAATCTAAAATACAATTCTAATGATAATAATAATAATTCTAAATAATTTCATGCAATAACACAATATTGTAATTTTATGTTTTTAAAATTCACTTTCCCATCGAGAATCAGGTTACATTGCATCCATTTTTCTTTCAAAATCCCCGCTGTCCTTGCCCAAGTTTTGTAAAGGAAACATTAAAAAAGACCTATAAACGTGCACGAAGAAAAAAAATGCCAACCTTGAAAGCATGGAAAACTGAGGAACAATAAGAAAGAATCATTTTCACGTCTGCTCGCCCAAGGCGATAGCGCCATACATCTTCATTACGTTATTGCGCGCGCCGCATAAATTTGTATAACTAATTAGCGAGTGCAGCCTGCGTATAGTTTTGTAAAAGCCATAAGCATCGGTCCGAAAAAAAAAATTCATTCGCGCGAGAAACATCCGAGCGTTAAACGAAGCATTATTATATATATGCGAGCGTATATTGCAACACACAGCAAGCTTAAGAAAGAGGCGAAGGAATCGGAATCGCTATAACAAAAGGCCCTCCAGCTCGCGAATTTAATAGTATGTAATTCAAGGATAATACGACGTTGCTTTGCCCGCGGCGCTTGAAAAGGGAACCATCGCTGTATGTATCCTAGAAAGAATGCTGCTTTTTTGCGTGCTGCACTCGAGGGATTCTCTTAGGTTCTTAATTAATCATACCGAATTAGAAGGAGCTATATAATCATGTTGTTATTCTTAATTCATGACTATGTTCTTTTATGTTATCGAGACTGTATTTTTAAAAATAATATGCTTATAATTAAGTTGCAATGAAGATAAGAGAATTAGCTTGTGTATGTAGAGACATTTGTGGATTTTATTATTTTATTTTTATTACGAAATGCGGTGTAATTATTCTTTATGTTTTATTATGAAATAAAACTGCTGAAGGTCTTGTTATGTTTATGCACAATTCTATAATTGATCAATATTTTTTTTATATAATATTTCTTTAATTGTTACGTATTATTTTGTCTACATATAAGTTACTAATTTAAATAAATATTAGCTACCTTATTTCATAATAAAATTTCACAAGTGTTTTAAATATTATTTTTAAATATTAAATAAGCCTTCGAGACTTTTATTTTAACTTCAACTGTTTTAATAAATATTATTACTATAAATTCTATAAATAATAAATGCATTGTTTATAATTCTTCAGCTTTTATTATATACTACTTAAATCCAGAAATTGATAAAACTAAATCACTCCAGATCTCTAACTTCACTCCAGTCCAACTTACTTTGAAGAACGGTAAACTAAATGGCATCACAAAGAGGCCTAAGTAGGTCAGAACTACTGTAAATCTGGCTTATTTCGAAAAGTGCAGAAAAGAACCGCAAACCTTGCTAAGCCTCCAACCAGCTTTATGAATACCGATCAAAAAGCCAAGCACTGCAACCGCAGAGTATACCCTTCACTGTTCAACAGAGCAACATTACAACCTCGTGTAATCCAGATTAAACACAGAAACCCCCCGCCGCCGCCTTCGCAAAATAAAAACAGCCGAGAAAATCGCTCTACCGCGGCAAAAGCCAGGCTATATACACAACAGCCGACACAGCTCCTTTTTCGCGGATGCGGCCTCACCACGCCGCAAAAGAGCTCTTGTGTGCATATATATAGTCGAACGTTTACTCCAGCGTGACGCTCGGGTCGTGGCCGCGCGCTCGCGCGTTCCGTTTAAGCTGTCCGTCTTGAATTAATGGCGATCATCGAGTGTGAAGTCGGGATTTACACGTCGCTCGCTTGAAATCGCCGTGAAAAGCTCCGCTCACGTGTCCCGGCTCAGCGGCGCCTATGGCCGTTATTATGTGTGTATGTATACGCTAGGGCCCAGGCGAATTCTTCTATTACCCGCTCTGGAAAGTCACTTCCAGCGAGTGAGGTAATACGTAGCTTCCAGAGCCGCTTCCTGCGATTGAGTGCTCGCTTACTCGTTCGTAGGGAGGGGAGAGAGAAAATTTTAAGCGAAGGGATGACTGGAGCGTGACGCTTTAACTTTGAGCGCTTGCCGATGACGGATTTGAAAAATTCATCGCGTCAATCGCGGATGATGCATTCGCGTGGTTAACGAGCTATGAGAGAGAGCGAGCCTGCGCCTGAAAGGAGGACGCCTGAAAAATAGCCGGGCGATTTTTGGCCGGCTTTTCGGGAGAGAAAATTTTCGGCGCGCTGGCGATTTGTAAATGGAGGGTTTGGTTGTGGCGCGCGCGCCGCGTGGGCCCGAGCTGATGGATTTCGTGTCGTGAGAAAAATTTCAAGGTTTTTAAAATGTCTTTTCGAGGCTTTCAATGGAGTTGAGCTCGTTTTCGGAATGTAGAATTGATGTAGTCGTATTTCATCGGTTTACGAAAAATAGAGAAAAACGAGGCTTTTCAATTCGTTGGCCAAAGTTTAACAGTTTTTTTTTCGCGATAAATCTTAATTTTATTTAAGAGAATGATTTCTGTTTTATGATTCGCATTCATACGGAGCCATATCGAAGTCCAGAGAGATCAAACCGAAGCGTGACAGAATCAAAAAGAATCCACGCTCGCGCCATTCGCCCGACAATTAAACACAGCTCCATAAAAAAAAGCCATAAACAAAAATGATATACTCCGGCGGCCACTTTATTAGGCCCATAATTAGCCAGCAGCGTCACATCCCAATAAATAACCAAACCAAGCCGCCCAATACCCCCGCTCATTAAAAAACAAAATCCACACATCAACCCCGAAAAAAATACAATAACCCAACAAGAAAACTCCCCCAACGGCACAAAAATACCCCCCCCCCTCCTGTCCGATTTACATATTTATCATTTCGCGTTACTATTGTGCGCATCGTTGCGCGCGAAAACGCATTCAGCCGTTATATACGACTGCGTTTTGTATTCCGCGCCCGGAGTTGTGTGCCCACGCTTCGCAGCCTCGAGAGAGAGAGGATCGATGATGCCTTTCATCTGGAAGCTGCAAGCGACATTGCGAATCAACTGGTCGTTCTCCTCGCTTGCGCGTTTGAGCCGGCGAATTGCGATACACAGGCTCGTGGCTGTCGGTTTCCGCGAGGGACGATAAATCCGATCGGCCGCGGGATCATTTTACGCCGGCTGTGGCTTTAAATCGCCGGGGATATAATGTAACGCTGTTCCGGCTATTTGCAAAAACGTTGCAAGGAGCGCATAAATCCAGCCCGGATGGTTTAATGCCGGGGCGAAAAAGATGTTGGCCTGGACGTTTTGCGGTTTTTATTTTTACGAGACGCCTCGCGGCACCGCGATTTATTCGATTGAGAATCTAGATGTGCGAGCGCTGGTATTGCGGGTGAACCAAGTTTTAAATGATTCTTTTTCAGGTGACGTTAACAGTTTTATTAAAAATTTAATACAAGTACAGGCCAGCTGACAATACTACATTTTCTTCACCGACTTATTTTTGCATCGTCGAACATGACTTATTGCACTCGGCACGGCAACGAGCTTCATTTTCCTTTTTGCTCTCTAGCCCATTAAAAGCCACGAGAGTAGCTCGCAAATCCCCCGAGGCCGTAAAATCCCGGCCGCCCGAATAAAAATTCATACAAACTTTATTTTTCATTATTCCTATTAAGTAGCTACATACACAAGGCGAGCTTACGGCAGCGCAGCGACTAAAAATACCCTCTAAAAGTCTAGAAAAAGCGAGCAAAGCATATCGGGGGAGCCTGACTAACAAACACGGCCGGAGAAAAGAAAGGGAGAGAGAGAGCAAGTGCACTTGTTACAAAGGATGAACTGGGCTTTGGCCGCGCGTCTGTGAGCGAGAGCTGCTGAGCCGCTGCGCAGGAGGGCGAGCAAAGAAAGGGAAAAAGCCAGAGCCGAGCGATATCGAGGACCTCGTGACTCGACGAAAATCGAAGAATCGGAAGCTAACCAGGCGAGGGCGCGCGCCTGGGCGTGAAAACACATCGTCAGCTTGCATTCAAGTACCTCGAATATAAATAAGATCATTTGTAACGAGGCGAGCGGTCGAGCGGGGGGGGGGGGTTATAAGGGATCCCGCTACTTTAGACGCGGCGTGGATTCGGAAAGTGTATTCCGTGAATTTGACAGATGAATGTATTAATAGAGCCCTCGTGTGTGCGTATGGCTTTGTGCGAGCCTGAGCCGTGAAATATAGGGTTATTAGGGGAAAAAAGCGGGGGATTTATCGAGTTTTGGAGAATTATTAAGCGCATGTTAAATTCAATTTGTAAAAAGCGAGCGCCGTCATTTTTTCCGGGAAATATTATGTCGAGATCGGTCGAATAAACTACCAGCTGGAGAACACAAAAGCGTGACAGAGTTCCCTTGTCTGCGTGAAACTGGAACGTTGTCTGTTGCAGGGAGAAGTGTGAGTCAGAGTTAAGAAAAATTATGGCTGTAAAGGGTGATTTTTCAGTCTTTTCATGCGAAATTATTTGAGAAAATTTTCTTTCTATAGGGTGAAGCATTGTTTAAATATTAAGTATACAAATTTTAAGTGTCTTACTAAAAGTGTTGCACTTTCAGAAAACGGATTTTGTTGAAACCTTTGGAAGAGATTTTTGAAATACTTAAAAATGAATCCAAGTATTCATCGCCTTCTGGCTTACATTTTAATAGATTTAAGCTGTTACAATTTTATATAATTTATTTCAATTACAAGGAATTTTTCTGGATATAGATTTGTAAAAATTTATGCTTTAGACGCATACAGAAATTAAATCGAAGCTTCTAACATTCGAAAATGGTAAAAAGTAAAAATATGGTAAAAATTTTTTTATTTGATATTTTATATCTTTGTTTTCAATAATAAGGAAAGATAAATTATAGATGAAAGTAACGAAATTGATTTTACATCAAAGCTGCAGAAAATGCCTTACTTAAAAGAAGAAACTTTTTATTCAACAAAGGTATTACTCTTGAAAAAATATCGCATTACATAATACAAGCACACCTTCTGTGCACATCGCCTGCAAATAACTGAAAATATCAAATTAAAAAACTTTTTTTAACAAATTAACCCAAGCGAAAAACGCCAGAGCAACGAGCATTTTCTCGTTTAAAAGCTTTGTCCCAGCCTTTCCCCCGTCCATTGTTTCCCGGCACACGTACACATACGCGAGCAATTTTTAGTATTCCAAGTCTCTCCCGGTCATACTCGCTCGCGTCAACGGAACAAAAATCAAACTTTAATTTCACGCGTATCAGGCGCTCTCCTTCGAAAAGCCTCCAGCCCGCTCCATCGAGAGCTCGTACCCTCATAAATTCTCATTTGCGCGCATTCTACACCAAAAATTCAGTATATTCACACACGCGCACGCACGCTCGAGTACACAGCATAATACGAAATTCATCAAACCGTAAATCGTGCGCGCACCTCACCGACTCTCTCTCTCTCCTCTCTCTCTTCGTCATCCGTATCACAATACACAAAAGGCTCAGCTCGGGCAGGTCAAGCACCGGCGACTCGCGGCAACAATGGCCAAGCCCGAGGAGAGAGAGAGCCGGCAGTCCATAAACGTAGCCCTAGTCCCCGTGTAAAAGCCATGTTTTCACCTTCGCCGAAAGTTCGCGGGGGCATTTATCACTTCCACTCGACTTTTCAGCCGCTTCATTAAAAGCAAAGATAGCGCGAGCGAGAGGGAGAGGAAAAGCCGGCCCGCAGATGGCCTCCCGATTTTTCATTCTTATTCTTAAAGCCCAGAGCCCCACAGCTGCGCGCCCTATCCTCGGACACGCGCGCGCGCGCATCGTATATATAAATTTCTC
This sequence comes from Eupelmus azureus, assembly GCA_030522685.1. Lineage (NCBI taxonomy): Eukaryota > Metazoa > Arthropoda > Insecta > Hymenoptera > Eupelmidae > Eupelmus > Eupelmus azureus. The sequence goes on along the minus strand of JAPYZA010004957.1, from coordinate 138 downwards.
TTAACTGCGCTCTAGCGTTCGCGTATATGCGCGCATTTTCTTTGGCGCGCGTTATTCATCGCGAGAGCCTGAGTGAGAGAGTAAACTTGAAAAGAGCCGAAATGCTTATGGCTGGTAGTCTGTTTGCGCGATCGGAAG
>JAPYZA010004956.1:0-13442 GCA_030522685.1 Eupelmus azureus | reverse complement strand
AGCGGGTTTGTGAAAATTTAAGGAGTGGAAGAGAGAGATGGTTATAGGGAAGACTTTGATTGCGAGGGGCTGTTTGAGAGAGGCGTTTTTTGGGATTTTTATCAAGGATATTTTTGGTGCGATGGATGCGATGTTGATTAATCTTTGTGATGAAAATTGTTAATTGTTTCCAAATTAGATGGTACATAATTTACGTACATTATTTAATATCATCCAAAATTATATACGGCATTCAAATCAAAGCCCCGTAACGAACGTAATCCTCGCATTATATAAACAAACATTAAACATGCATCGCAACAAACATTATACACATAAAAGTACACACTGACCAAACATTAAACATGCATCGCAACAAACATTATACACATAAAAGTACACACTGACTCTTTGACTACGAAAAAAAAAATTTCACTTATTCAATGAACATCGCGTGAGATTGCACCACGCACACCGAGCGATAAAAGTCAACATTTCACCCGCAACTCAATAAAATCATCAAAAATAAAAAAAAATCTCTCCCCACATAAAAAAGCGCCTCGATTACCCAAAAGCGCACGCATCGAGTCATTAATTACCCCGCTCGTTTCACCTCCGCGGACAATTTTAAAAATTTTCGCGATCACCTTCTGCAGCGCGAGGCTCGTATAAATTGTGCTTTATTGCCTGGCGGCCTCCGTGCGCTCGGACTTTTAACGCCGCGCGTTAATCAAATCGCGATAGCCGCGCCGAAGTCGCCTTCCACGTGGATTTTTATACTCGACGCGCAAGACGCCCCCGAATGAAATCGTCGAAATTTATTTTCGGCTCAGTTGAGACGCTAGCTGCTTGAAGAATGCGCGGGCCTCGCCCGGCTACATTTGGATGATTATGATAAGTAAGACAGTGGGCATTGAGGTGGAGTTGGGAGGGGCTTGAGTGAAACGTTGTTTGGCGTGGACGATGGTGATTGGGGAAATTGAATGGAACGAGTTCCTTTTTTAGTTTGAATATGTTTCGTTGATGTTTTCTATGCTATATATTCTATATAAAATAAGGATTTAGAATTTATTAGAAATTCATTTGGCTCGTATCTTACTTTCAAACATAATATTCCGGCACGTGTTTACGCTATTCAAGTTTAATTAACAATTTAATAAAAATTACATTCGAGTATACTCAATGAACATTAGGGCCAAAAATTCAGTTTTAAAATAACCAGGCTAGAGGTACCAAAATTCTGACACACCTCTTATATTTAGTATTACAATAATTAAACCAAGCAGCCAAAGTAATTAATAAAGCTTAGCCTTCCAAAGAATGTTAATAATTTCCCTAAATACCGTCTTATTTTCAAACTTATCAGCTACTAAATTACAGCTCTCGCACTCCGTGCACGTAGAATAATTGAAATTTTTGAATAATGCCCATAGTTAAGCTAATGCCAGCATAATTGGGGAAGATATTCGCGCCGCGCCCGAGACTCGCTGCATTATGCACTAGCATTCGCCGAGCGCGAGCGTCGGCTGGGATATTCTTGGATTGTTATTTGGACGTCCGTAAGCTTGTCTGGGTGGCTTATTACTTTTAACGAAAGTCGCGATTAGCGTTATGAAGCGCGTCTTTCGGACCTCGTCGCTCAAAGCTCTTGGCAAGCGAGCCTTTTCTAAAGCGTATATGTATATATAAAGAGACTTGTGCGATTTCTTGGATATACTCTCTGGATGTGTATAGCTACACGGAGGCTTCGAGCTTGCGCGCTGATTTAACGTATGTTAATCGAGTAAATTGGCCGAGACTGGCGTACATAAATTCTGCATTAAGTTCGCCGCGAGAATTAATGGCGTGATTTTGTATGTTTTATCTGCATTTTGGCAGGGGTAATTGTTATTCGTAAGTGATGGATTGGAAGCTCATACAGGTTTTAGGTGGATAAAATTAGTGTTTCTAATATTTGTGCGGGTGCTAGAAGCTACATTGTGGCATTCACGCGCAGGATGAAGCCATTAATATAAATTTTAAATTTTTGGTTATTTTTAGGAGCTTGGAATGTATTATAATAACCTGCTCAAATTATTACTTTTTCTTAAGCATTACTGTAAACAATATAGTGAGGTACCGTGCATATAATTTTAATACATTCTCTCAAAGAAAAAAATAGACTGACCAAAAAACGATCAAATCCAGAAAAATACTCGTCCAAACCAGCTGAACAAAAAATACGCAATTTCGTTGGCAAGTGGCCGCAAGTCCAATGGGCAAGCCCGTCGCTGAAGAGGCAGTTCCAAGTTCTCTATTAATTAGCACTTCAAACGGCTCGTCGAAGAGCATTCAGCGCGCGGCACTCCTATATACGGAATTCAAAATTAACTCTGCACACGGCAGAGCAAAGTTCGCGAAGTTGGAATAGTTCAAGAGAGCGAGGGAGCTTTTGGCTAAATGGCCGCTCGCTCGCTCGCGCGCCAAGCAGCCGGACTGCGACTCTGCGAACTTTCGCTATATTGCGAATTACGAACGCGTTAAGCATCCGCCAATGGGCAGCAATTTAGCCCGCGGCAAAGGGCAAGTTAGACGGCCGAGGGGGGCGCGCTTATATATAAGTTAGAAGTGTAGTGCTGCCGTCGGGATGGCCTTAATCTTGACCGTTTCACTAGACCCGCTGCTGCTTTCGTTTTCCCGGCGACCATTGGATATTCATACAATAGCGGGAGTGAGGCTTTCGAGGGGATTTGAGCAGAGTTGGGGAATCTTTGGGCTTCGAGTTTGCAAGGGGATTATTGGGGTTTTATTTTTTGTTCGGTGCGAAGAGTGTTTGTACGTAGAGAAGTGTATTATTTTAAAGCTGTGAGAATCTAGTTTAAATGTTAAAATCGAAAAAATGTAAGCTATAATTAATAAAAGTTTGGAATTTCGTAAATTATTTTTGATTAAATATTTACATGAAATGGTTAAAATAATTTATTATAATGAAAATTTCTCTTTAATGTAGGTTTAATAATGTACGATATTTATTTATAATGTTTCACATTTCAGTGCAACACTTTTAAGAGGAATGTTTTAAATTAACGCTTTTCGGCACTCACAAAATTACTTGCATAATTCATTTTGACTCGATTCGTTTAAATCGATCGAAAGCAAGCCTCAACATAATACAATTATAATCCACTTAAAATTTTCAAAAAATTAATATCGATAATACCATCTAAAAATATCCCTACTCATTCAATAATCCAAACCATCAAAACCATCCTACCGCCACAACAAAAAATCCAAACCTCAATTCCAAGCCCACAATAACTCCCAAAAAACTTTCCCGAGCGTCCCTTAACTTATTCATAATCAGAGTCACAGCAGCAGCAGACGGCCACGCGCGGAGAAGCAGCGCAAGGCGTGTCCGAGCGCAGACTAGACTCTCTTCGAGCGAGGAAACAATTTGCCTAATCGCCGCTCTACTCTCTCCAACTTTTCGTATATGGACGCTCTCTCTCTCTCCTCTGCCCCTAGTAGTCTAGCTTTCGGCGCGTTTCGGAAATAATTACGGCGCAGCGCGTGCCTCGATTACCTCCGCCTCCGAAGACGAAAAGTTTTATCGATGATAGAAATGTTTTCGCTTCCCAGAAGTGGATCGCGTGAGCCGTTACTATTCGCCGGGGCAAGGTGTCGTTTTTTTTCTTTTCGCTTTGCCTCGTACGCTCTTTTTTTGGCGAATGCGCCGAAGTCGGATCGTCGATTATTTATCGGGCGCGCGGGGGATCCGCGCGGTTTTGATGAATAAGTAAGTTCTTAGGAGTTTAGAGGGAGGGTTTTTTTTATGGTGGTGGATTTTGATTGCTTTACGAGGCCGGTTTGGTTGTAATTGATTTTTGAAGTAGCTTTGATCTTAAAGTATTAAGATTTTTAGTATTTTCTGGTGGAAATTAGTTTTATGAGTATTAATCTTTTTTTTTATAAATTTGTTTTTGCGAAATTGAAATGAGAAAAATGATTTATGGTAAAAATCGAGTTTTATTAGAATGTAGGAGTTCGGTGTACTTGGTTTTTCATATACTCCAGATGTGGAGAAGTACTCGTGGAGGCAGTTTCCCAGACTTACAAAAAAGGGGTAAGTCATAAATTGTCTTTGGAGAGACTTTCGTAAGCCTTTTCTTCGAAAAAATTGTCGTCACGTACACAAGTATATCTTCTCAAAGTTGTAAAAATCTTGGGGAATTTTACTCGTTTTGTTTTTTCTTCGACTTTTAAGAAATTGTCAAATAAAACATGATAGCTCCTAATGAAAAACCATATTTTTTCAGTTTTTTGTTAATAAAAGTTATTATCATAAAAATTTTGTAATACTTCATAATTATTTCGTTTCACCTCTGTTAGCGTACTAAATATTTTAAATTTTCTTATTTTCACTAAAAAAAGCAGTGATAATTACGCTCGACACGGCCTCTTCATCTCTCTCTTTCTCAGAATCCAACATCAGCACTCCACTTCAAACCCACCAACCCTTCAAACAATTCACAACAACCGATAAAAATCAAACTTAAATAATTCCATTTCTTTTTCATCGCGGCAGTCGAAGCCCCGCAGAACCACATCGATAATTATTCGAGCGCACCGAGCCCAGAGCCGGCTAGAGATCCCCAGGCCCGGCTCCTCGCGCAATAAATAAAGCCGTAAATTGTAAATCACGCGGGCCCCGAGACAGGCGCAAAAAAGCACAGCGAGCAGCGTGCGGCTCTTCCCCCTTTCCGTATAATACAGACAAACAGGGCGAGCTCTCGCGCTCTCCTCTCTCTCTCTCTCTCTGGCCAGAAACGAAAACGAAACGTGCCGCACGACTCCGCGGTGCGCTGCAGCGATGCTGCATTTTCCATAATATAAACTCGCTCGAAATTATGGCGCGAGTCTCTCGTGAGTGACGATCGCGAATCAATCGATGCCCCGAGCTCTCGATCCTTTCCCATAAGCGCGCGCGACTGGCCAGAAGAGAGCGAGAGAGCTGTGCAAAATAATAGAGATGGTTGGGGTATGTTGGTTCGATATCGATCGATCGATGGATCGAGAGGGAGAAAATTCGTATCCGTAAGAGGGCATAATGAACTCGCTTTGCGGAAGTGATGCGCCGGGCTGATTGTTATGTATAGACTGGGCAGGGAAAAGTGTCCCAGTGAGATCGCGGTGTTAGATAGGTGTGGAGATGCGGCGTTCTGACTTTTCTGCAAATTGGTGTAATTCTGATGAGCGTGTTTAATCTGGAGTGATTGGGTTTTTGTGCTTTGGGAAATTGATAACGTAACTATACTGTATTAGACGGCTGCTTATTTAATCCTCATAATAATTCATCATCAGTTTCTAATTTTTCCTTTTAATTTGATTATTTTTATAAAAACTACGCGATATCAAGCTCAAAATCTCAGCTCGACCAGGACCTTAATTTCAATCGGATCCCAAGCCAACAAACATTGTCGACCCTCAGCCCGTCCTTAAACCAAAACCCAGCCAAAATTCACCGAACTCCCCAACCCACTAATTCAAACTCTCCCCTCAGCGGCATCCAGAAACCCCGAAAGATAAGCAACAGGCTAATCTCGCATCTCGCAGCGTACAGCCAAGCTCGGCCATAATCATTCCTCTGAAATAGCATCACGTCGCTCGCGTGCGCGCGCGCCTCAAAATACCATATATCGACATCCGGCGATGCGCGCCGGCACGTATATGAGCGCCGCAGCACTAGAAGCGCCCCGAGATCGTCGCATCCGATAGCCAAGCGCTCGCTCGCGCCCAGCGATGGACCAATAACAGACGTGCCTTATCGCGCTATTCGAGCATCTCTCTCTCCCTGCAGGCCGAGTATTAAAAGTACCGAAACGAGCTCAATACATCAAAGCGAGCTTACGACGGTTAACCTGTGTGCGTGCGAACGCGCGGCAAGCTCGCTTTTATAACGGTCCTCTTGGAAAAATCGCGAGCGAGCTGAAAAGAAGGGGGGGGGGGGAGGGGGGTGAGAGTTCGAGATGCCACTTTTTCGCGGCGAATCGCAGCGCACACGAGGGAGAAATAAATAAAGTACCGGCTAAAAGTCCCTCTCTCTCTGCGCTTCCGTGCGCTCGAGCCGGTGCAGTTTACGCGCGGGGCCGCTTTTGCGCGATTTACATGTAAAAGAGAGCGGAGAGTGCAGGGAAGGGGGGGAGGAAGCGGGATGGAGCGTAATGGCACGCGGAGAGAGGCGAACGGCGCAGGAAGAGGAAAATATAGCTGGGCGGATGTATATACGACTGTGCGCGGGTGTGTGGGGAGTGAGAGAGGAAAAAACAGAAGGTTAATTCAGTCGCTTTGATAATGGCGGGTCGGTGTCGCTCGCGAGACGAGACGCATAAATTAAACTTTAGTGGGAATCGCCTGGTTTTTCTTTTTGTCGTCGATGCGGAGTAATAGTAAAATAAGGCCAGTCGCGCGGGGAGTGGAGGAGATGAATGAAAGTTATAATTTAAGACTACGGCAAGAGTTTTTGATTTTTCTGCACTGCGTCGTAATTCCGTCGCTAGTTTGATTGATATCGCTCTGTACGAGGGTAAGCTACTCCGGCCGTTCTTTATTATGCCAATAAGCTACACACTTTTAGCCGTGTAAACACAGTGCCCGATCTCTCTCTCTCTCCCGAGTGCGGGCTTAGGATATTAATTTGCATAAATTTCTTCTCTCGACACAAAGCGGCCAATACAGGTAGAAAATAATGAATTCCGATACAGCTCATTACGATCGATATACACGACGAGCTCATTATCATAAATAATTTAAGGCGCCGCCGTCCCAGTCGAATCAATCACCCGCGTCATTTAAATAACAATGCGCCAAATTGTACTCGATCCAGCCTCCCTCTCGCCAGCAAAAAACAGCCTTTTCCCCGATATTAATCCTTTTGTCGTCGATTTTCCACGCGCCAATGACCAGCGGCAATGGCATATTTAGAACGGCGCATTCCACCCGCGCGCGCGCGCTCGGATCAAAGCGGCGCGCCGAGCAAATCGGAAAAACACAAAAGACACGGCCAGAGCACACCCAGGGGGCTGGCGAAAATAGAGAGAACGCGCGAAATCCAGAGAGAAGATATCCTCCAGCGGGAATGCGAAAATAGAGTTGCGCAATAACACGGGAGGGTGGCTATATGCGCGACGTCTTGGGGGAGGGGGAGGAGAAGAAAGGCGCGCGATGAATATGCAACGCGCCGGTGAAAAGAAGTAGCGGCGCGACGCCGGCAGCTGCTTCGTTAGTAATCGTTTGTATGCGCGCGTTACCCGGGGCCCGATCGGAAATCTAGTGGAAAAGTGCGATTTTCGCGCGTGCGGGAGAACGGCTGCGGCTGTTGTTCGCCGAGGGGAAAAATGTGGGCGGATTTATGCGAGAAATGCACCGGCTGATAGAATTTTCTAGCTCTGCGCCTGGCGCGCCAGTGCTTATCAAAAAGTTATAGACCGGGAATTGGCTGCTTCTTCGACGGAATGAGTTTTGGGAAATTTTTCGACGCTGGTATTGTTTCGTGCAGTATGGAGGAATTTTTCCGTTTGTGTAATCGGGGAGAATGGTACTGGGGGTGGCTTTATTCGAGGATGAATTAGGAATTGGAAAGTTTGAAAAATACGTGTGCACTGGTTTGAATTTAATAAAATACATTTTTTCTATATACCTTGTGTGAATATTTGCTAAAATCGACAAAGCGGATAAAACTTGAGCTACAGTTAAAAAATACAAATATGATTTATTTTGTTTGAAAAACATAGAAAGTACGTATATTTGTTTAACAATTTAAAAATAAATTGTTCTACCTAAAACATGTTTTTTTCCAGGGAAGGCTCTTTTATAAATGAATCAATATTTACTTCAATTTACGCAGAATGATATAAAAACACTATTTGAAAAGCTTTTACCTTTCAATTATCTGACGAATGGTAGGTATTTTTTTGAAGTCATTCAAATGTAAATTTATTTTGTGCGAGTAAACATTTAGAATTCAATATATTTTTTTTTATTTTTAATAAAAAGAATCTGATGAAATGTTTCCTATTATATCAATAGTTTATCCAACCAACGCAGTTTCATTTAATAAAAAAAAATTGGAATGAATGGAAAAATAAAACGTACTTCTCTTTGAAGCCAGCAAAAGAGTAAGGCCATTGCATCGTCGATAGAGAGATTAAACGCAGCCGGAGCTCGATATTCCCACGAGTTTTACAACGCAAAAAGCCACTTCTCGAAATCATTCTCATTTGTCTTACAAACATGTAATTTTAATCAATGATTCATCTGGCGGGCAAAAAAACCTCCGCGCCAGTGAAACGAGCTTCCCAAACCTTCCCCTAAGAAGGAAGCATCTCCTCGAAGCGCAAAAAGGCTACCGGCTCTCCAGACTATTTCGCTTTTTTGCCCCGGTAGCGCGCGGAATTTCTCAAATTAGAAAAGAATCCGTTCATCGCCTCGGGGATGATTAAAGCGTCGTTTCCACAAGAAGGAAAATGCTTCCACGCTCGACAGGTTCGCCGCTGCGGCTGCAGCGGGAGGAGGCAGCCCCGGCGCTACAGGTACAACTTAATTCTCCCACCGCTGTAATTTCGTAAAAGTGCTTTAGAGCGCAAGGCGTCTAATGAAGTTTTAACGGCTCTTGGGGCTCGTCCAGCCGAGGATCCGACACAATGGATCTTAGATGAGTGGGTGGGCGGCTGAGAGAACTGAGAAAATCGAGACCGCTGAAAAACAGAAAGTGCACACCCGCCGTTTCGAGCTCACGTTTTTCGACAATTAAGCTGGCAATGTAATGACGTTAGAGTTATGTGATTTTCTCCTCACGTCCTTATACTTGTTTTATTTCGTCCGCTCCGCTCTGAAAAGTATTGTGCATTCTTACAAAAATTAATTCTTTTCACTAGTCCTTTACAGCCACAAGCTTACATCACACACCAAATTGATTAAAAAACATTTTACGTCCCGGAAGCATAATGCACACTTTGGTGGGATTCCAACAGAAGAAAAGGAGCGTTCCGGAAAATTGCTTTTCGTCGCTTGCACTTTTATGATGACCTTTATTGTGTCATCAGGAAAATCCTCAAAATAATCTTCCGCATTGTGCCGCGAAATCTCCATTCATATTCCACTCTCCGGCGCGTCTGCGCCATTGAAAGTCGGCCCTCGTAAAAGCGCGTTTTATCGCCTCCTTCTCTCGGCAGATCCGATTAATTTATCTCCTCGCTCGCCGTAGAAACCGAAAATTTAATTTCCCCAAAATTTTTATTTCGCCCGGTATACGATAGATTCCGGCCAGACGCGTGAAGAATCCAGTCGAAATAAGTACCCAGCAATAAAAGTTCCTCGGCGCTATCTTACCCCAGCACGCGAGCCGAATCGATTCGAGACGTTTTCCTTCCGGAATACCCACGAAAATCCGCGCGTTTTACGATTAACGCTTTTCCTCGCTTTTTTTCCTTCCATTCTTCCGGCTTGACGTGTCCGCTCCTTTTCTATTTTTTCATCCTCGAAAACGTATAATGATCGGCGCGGCCCGAGGCTGTTATCCCAGCGGGGTCCGATTATGGGGTGTCCAGGTGTGTACCGCAGCGCAACAAGCCACAGCTCCGGCAGAGCCGAAGCGTCTGGTTTGGCCCAGTGGAGCGCGTGTCGAGCCGTATACGTATATATACGGTGATATAGCCAAGCTGGCTGCTGCCCGCGCGCGAGCGCCGAGGCTAGACCAGATACGATACTTCGGCAAGCAATTACGGCCGATGCTGTGTCCGCTGGTTTGCCTTCGGCGCTGGAGCGCGTATGCTAGCTTCAGCCCGCCACGTTTTCGAGAGAGAATTACGCGAGTATTGTTGGGACGGTAGGAGAGTCGTTTTACGATTACGTATTTGAGTATTGTATTATTTGTGAGGATGGTTTAATGATTTAATGGTTTTAATCATCGTAGAGTATGGTGTAGTCTTTTGATTTTTAGAAATATTCTGTATCACGCAAAAGCACTCAACATTATGCCTGCTAATAGTCAAATAACCAATCAATCTCAACCGTGCATCAGCAACCTTAAGAAACTCACCTACTGCATCAGCAAATGACACATAACGTCCGATTGCGATCGCTGCCTCGCTATTATAACAACCTCCAAGTCCAGCTCAATCCGCAATCTACGACATCGCATCGCTACCTGATAATTAAGACGCGCTCCGGACGAATAAGCGCAGAATCACTCTATCTGCCTCCTCCTCTGTTCTTTTTTCCTCTGCCTACCTGTCTTTCTCCTCTCCGCAGCTTTACGAGCCTCGCAATAAAATATTTTCCCGCAATTGCGTCGTTAATTTCGTGCGCCGAAAAAAAAAGGAGAGCGAGAGAGTAAGGGACGAGCAAGGCAGCTTCCCCTCGGCAGCGGAGTACCACTCGTAAAACTCGAGCGCGTCAATGCACACACACGCGCGGGGTGGAAAAGAAAGACTAGAGCGCAGGACTCGTGGATTGTGCCGGCCGAGAGAGCAATGTTTGTCTCTATGTAGGGAGAATTGCGCTTACGTGCGTGGCTGCTGTGCTAGCTGGGTGAGCGGGGTCATGAGGAGTATGTAAATTCTTACTGCGTTGTCGTACGAGCGGTATTTTTTATGTTGCGGCGGAATATCTAATGCGAGGAAATAGTTATTGTTGAACGAATAAAATTCTCGAATTTTGTTTATTTATTTACTGCTATTTTACTGATGTACAGGTGACTGACTGTCTTTATAGGATTGGCTTCGTAAATTATTCTGAATTTAATAAGTAAAACTAAAAGAATTATTTATCAGCAACTAATATGAAAACTATAAGTTTATTCTCATTTTTCAGCCACCGTCATCACTGCTCTCAGCTTTCACCGTTTTCCTCATAGCCATTCTATTTTCGATTACCCCTCTGCAAAATCTCGTTAACGTAGAACTCAAGCTACGTTATTCGATCCACATATCGAATCATACAAAGCGAATTTACATTAATGCTACGCTTCCAAAAAATCCCGCCAGCAAAAAATTGCTCTCTTTTTACGATATTGACATTTGGCGACTCGGGTCTAAAAGTTCACCGAGTTGCCGCTTCCCTTCGTTCTATTTTCATTTTTTCCTTTACCTCCCCTCCTCATCGTTTGAACTTTTTACCGGCGCAACGAAACACATAGCGCAACTAAGCAAAGCTCGATGCTCTCTCGTTTTTTTTTTCGACCAGTATTTACATAACGCTGGCCCTTTTACCGGTGGCGAACCGCGGAAAACGCGCCTACCGGGGACAGTTATAAGCGCGAAGGGGACGCCGGCGGAGAAGAAAAAAAGGGCGGCCCGGCGCAATAAAAGTAAATTTTTGTTTAAGTCGTTACCATAGGCATTTATATGTAAGTCGTAAATCCGCTTTAATGGCGGCGCAAGACGCCCGTTTTGTCGCGGATGAAAAGAAGGAAAAAAAAATGAAAACGCGAGCGTAAATCAAAATTTAACGCGCCGCGAGAAAGATTTTCTTCCGCGTCGTTCCCTCTTCCGCGGCGTGAAAGTTAATTGAATTATTTACGCGGATTCTCCCCTTAAAAGCTTGGGACGAACTAAAAAGTCACGTGAGGATTTTCCGTGAGAGCACTTTGCGAGAGCGCGCCGTTTCGTAGATCGAGAAAGTTGTTAAGCCTCGGAGGGCTGTAAATTCGGAAGTAGGCCAGCGCGACTGCTGACTATAAAATTCTGCTGGGCACGAGCCATCCTTTTACGACTTATTTCGGCCGGTAATTAAATTTCCACCCCCCTTTATACGACGATTCGGATTCCGTCGAGGATAATACGCGAGTGCGTATGTACCTTTGCTCCCTTTTGCGTGTACATAAACTGCCGGGCTGGAGGAGCGAAGAATTTCGACAATTAAAGCCGGTCTCATCCCCGGCGCGCTTTTTCTTTTATGCCTGCGCGCGCTCGTTCCGCGAGAGACACGCATTTACGTCGCTCCACTGCTCGGCATTTTATGGTAAACGAAGAAGGTCCGTTCGTGGGGTGAAGCCTACTTTTTGTGGGGGCGCGCTGGTTCTTTCTTTTTTTTTTGAGAAGGACGGGAGAAAGGACGTCGTGCCAATTATTCTTCGGGTTTTGGAAGAGAGATGAATATTAACGAGTTCTTTAAACTGTCGCGTGTTAATGAATACTTGTGGTAGGACAACCGGGTGGCTATAAACAAAAGGGAATGCAGTTAAGTACTCTGAAAAATTTTTTTTCCGTAACATAAATCTTTGAAACTATAACCCTTTTTTTCATTTTGCTGATTTTTATGGACTTTGAAGGGAATAGAAGCTTATAATTAAATTATTTTTTACCTTACCCCGGCCAAAACAACTTTTACTTTTCGTTCAAAAACACGAAAATGGTAATTTTGGTCCCGCTATAATAAATAATAATACACCTATCACGTGGATAAAAAGGGCTAATCCAGAGTCGACTGATAACACTTGACCTTCCCAAATGCATAATATACTAATCATAGACAACTGTTGAGACAACAGGTATTAAATATTTAAAGAGATATAATGAGTATATTAGAATAACAGCATTAATATCAAAGTATCATTATTACTTCTAAAAAAAATTAATTAAATTATACTTATTTTCCAACCAAATATTATTCACTCGATTAAGCTTTAATTAACTACCGACTGAACTTGTACTATTTTTTTTTTCAGAAAAGATAGTGTACACGAACACTTAAAAATTCTAGTACGAACTGCTTAAGTTACATATATTCACAAAGATTCTTAAATTAATCAAATTCACTGAACTTTTTTTAAGCCAGATTTTAGAATTTTGCCTTCAATAAAATACGTATATTTAATACATAACAGTAAAGTTAGTTTTTAGACGGAAACATCAGACTTTCTTGCGACTTCCGATACTTTCGTTGGTAAGTGAAGTTCTATAGTGATACTCTCGACATCAGATAAGGTGCCCTGCCAAAAGATCGAAATGAGGTCGTAAGATGTAATGATTCTTCATTTTTATAACTTCTTCCAGCATAAAGATAAAGATAAAATATGCCTTCAAAATTTTCACTTTTTATATACTTTTCTTCGTAAAGAGTGAAATTTAAAAAATAAATTATCTTGTTCAAACTTATTTTCATCTTTTCTAGAACATAATAGCCCGAAGAAAAGCCATATACAAATATAATGTTTTTGATTAATATGTGTCTGTATTGAGCAGAGGCCATATTCTGTAGCGTTAATTAAAGTTTATGTTTGATATTGTTTTTATATTGGTATATACAGTGAAAATATTGTCATATAGATTATTGTAATTAGAAGAAGCTACAGAAATAATAGCAATATAAAGACTACGGTTGCGTAGCGAGGATGTTACAATTGTTTGGGGAATTATTAATAGTCGACACTTACCGCAATCTGACGCCCTAGGCCTCAGTGATTTTGTCATTTTACGCACATGCTC
>JAPYZA010004955.1:0-17034 GCA_030522685.1 Eupelmus azureus | reverse complement strand
GTGGTTGTTGGGTTAGGGGAGGTACTACTGTTCTTTCTCTTGGGTGTGAATGGTTGGTTTTAGTATTTTGTAATGAATTTACGTTTTTAAGAAAACCACGTTTATTAGTTTATGATAGATAACGTTTATAAGAATACATGTATTACATAAAAAAATTAAATTAATTTTGTAACGCTTATATATGGTTTATTTATACGATTTTTACATTCGTTTTGCAGGCTTTTTTAGTAGATGAATTTCAAGCTATTCAGCTTTAATTAAGGCAAGTTAATTGAGCCAATGCACTTAAAAGTTCGAAATCTAAAATCATGATGAACGGCGTGAAAAAAATTCATGAAATTTTCATAATTCTGTTACTAAATTAGATCGATAACGTAGGTTAATTTTGATTTTGAACTCGTGTACAATTATTTCTTTATAAGATATTTTAAGACGAAAAATCCATTTCAATAATTTAATATTTTATTACAACACTTCTCTTAAAATAATTTATCGAGAATAATCGTGTAACTAGAACAATGTTAAAAAATGATTTTTTACTATTTTTCTCAGTACGTTAACCATTGTCAAAATTAAATATAACGTACATTCCGTTCATCACTATTCACTCAACAAAATTCATCTAAACGACACTATTAGTCCCGAACACCTTTCCTCATCACCTCTCATTGCTTCCACTCGCGTCCCTAAACAAACCGAACCCCCGCCGCAGCAAAACAGTCAAAAGTGCTCCTCAAAGAGACAAATTCGATGCAGCTGTAATTGAAAACGAATAGGTGAAAAGGAGATAGCGGGGAGGGGAGCCGCGCATGCAGGAAGCTATAGGTGGGGGGGGGGGGGAGGACAGGGGAAAGAGATAGAGCGCGCTGGGAAAAAAGAGCGGAAAAACGAGATGTAAATGCAGAGCAATTGGCATATATCTCTGGGAGCCGGTGTGCGAGCGCGGAAAACAATGGCTCGCTCGCTAAACGAGTTTACAAAATGGAGAGAGAGAGGGAGAGGGAGCGCGCTGCGCGTTTATCAGTGTCGTCATTTATTGACGGCTGCTTTTATTTGCGTCGCTTCTGAGTTCGTTCCTCCCTCTTTCTCGCTTCTTTTCTCTAGGCAGTTTGGTGTTCGCCTTTTGCGGTGGGCGCTGGATTCTTTTGTTTTTTCGATTCTAGTTAACTCGGCGCGGTTCGCGCAATTAGGGATTCAGGAACGCGCTCGTGATGAAATCGAATTTATCGTGGCTAGTTTCTTTCAATCTTGGAGGTCTTTGTGTGGTGGGTACTGAGTTTTGCAGAACTCTTAGGCGGTGACAGAAATTTAATTTGTATTAAATGTGTAACTATGTTTCTAACGTTTGTATTATTAAAAAAGATAAGTTTATATACTTTTATATCGTGCACGAGTCACTCTTTAATGAAACTTTTTCATTCATTTATTCAAAATTTAGAATAATACATTGAAAATTTTATTCGAATGCTATTCTTAAATGTTTCGGAGTATTGATTTGAAATTTTGCATCGAGATAGAAACAACTATGTCTTGGATTTCGCACACACAGTAATATCTTTTTATCAAAGTCAAAAAATAGCTTTGTCAGTGGAAATTGTGTGAAACCTTTTTAATCATTGATTATATCACTCGCAACTTACATATTATTGTAATTTTTATATTATTTTTTATATAAGCATTCCTTTAAAAGATAGTTCAAATATTTTAATAACGTACCGTACACTGGGTACATATGTATTTGAAGTGTTTTAATAAAATATCAAAAGTAGTTTTTATGTTAGTCAGTTTTATAAGATGCAAATTTTTAATGCTTTTACAAAACAGTATAAATAATTTTGTAATATTTGCCTGTTTTAAGTAAAAATAAATATAATTTATTATATTACTTTTTGTATCTTAAATATCGAAATTTTAATTGTTTTAAGAAACAAAAAAAGTTCACAGTGTTAAAATCTTTTTACTCTTGATTTTGTACAAAGTAAAGCTTACTTATTATTTTAGACCAAACAAAAAATTGTAATGTTCCATTGCACAATCAGAAAGAAAATAAAAATCCCTTAGACGCTTTCCACAGTCAGATCTTGCGAGAAAGAACAGTAGATATTTCAATTTGTAGATATTTCCTTCTACTCCATGACAGAAACATCAGTGCGGCTGACTAAAAAGCTCGCTTTGTACGACCAAGCAGGCAAAAAAGGAAAAAGAAACAGGAGAGAGAGAGAGAGAGAGAGAGATAAAGAAAGAGAAGGAAAATGATAAAACCTTACCTTTGCTTTTACTACCGGTGGATGTCCTTATGATGAGCTCGGATTGATCCTCGCGCTTCCAAACGATTTCCGGCTTTGGGTATCCGCGCGCCTTGCAGACAAGTTTCGCAGAGCCCCCTTCGGGCACCATTATATCGCCCGAAGTCTCTTCGTAAATAATATCCGGCGGGATGACAACTTCCAAATATGCGCTCTAAGCAGAGGGAAAACCATTTCGATGTGAGAGCTTATGCGCTCGTCGCGGATTGCGCGAGATTTGTGTTACTGGCTCTGTGTTATACTTTGCGGAAGGAAACGTTTATGTTTTTCTGTTGTTTAAAGTTTGTTCGTGCGGTGTTTCTATATTGTTTTGTTGATTGAATGGACAATTTTTTATTGTATGTGAATTGAAAATTGAAAATGTAATTATGAAAATGATATTGTGTACCATTATTTTAATAGAGGTAGAGGTAAAGCTCATGATGTATGCAGTAGCAGTAATCAATCTAAAGTGAACAGGCGACGCCATGTATCTATTTTTAAATTATATAAAAAGCTAGACCGTCATTAATTCATACACGGTATTTCATCAAATTTGGCTCTTTTAAATACCATCAAACATTTTTATTTTTCATTTATTTATTTTGAGTCGCATCCCCTTTATGGGTATTAGCGCCTACCATCAAACATTATAATAATTGATAATATAAATAAACACAAAAATAAAAGAGAAAAAATTGAATTCAAATTCTAATGATCGAACATTAATACCTCGTGTAACTCAAACGCTTTAAAAACATCCGAAACAAAAATGGAATCACTATCCCAGATGATCGTCAACGAGACCGCAGCGTTTCATCATGCGCGTTTTTTTAAAACTCAACGCTCCCAATAACGCCGACGTAACGCCTCGAAAAAAAAAAAAAAAAATAAAACTCAAAGTGAAAAGCGAGCTGCAGTAAAGGCGGCCCGACACGGGCGTTAAAAAACAACACATGCGCGCAGATAAAAAACACGCGACGGAATTTAAAGCCCGGTATGGGCGCGATTTGCCGAGGGAGGGCGGATATGTAGAGGGGCTTACCTGGCTCGTCATGGGATTAGTGTTGACCTGACACATGTAGGTACCCCGGTCCTCCGGCCGCGCGTCCTTGACGTTCAGCGTCCAGGTATTGAAGTCGTTGTGCGTGACGCTGAGCCTGGCGTTGTTCGTGATGACGCTATCGTGGATCGCCAGGATCGCTTTTGTGTCCGCCTTGATCCAGGCCACCTGAACCCCAGACCCCGCAATATACATGTTAACAATTATTTAGAATTTTTTTTTTTTTGGTGAGGCTGTTGGTTTTTTGATGAGGGAAAAATTGGGGATGGCATGTATTTTTTTTTTAAATAAGAAGAGTGAAACGAAATTAAATTAAACTGTTTTACTATGTGATGAAGGATGTATGTGCCGAATTGGTTTTTTAAGTTGAGCTTTTGATTTTCAGATTGGTACGTTTTTGGAGAGAGTATTTCTGACCGAGACAGACGGTGTTAAATAAAAAGGTCTAACTCTCATCATCAATTTGCAAATTGATCATTCTATAAAAGAATATATATTTTATTAATATGAAGAGCTATTATTAAAAGATCCAAGAAATTGGCTGTATTTAAAATTATTTTATCAATACAGTTCATGTATTAATTTATTATAAAAAGTCATGACTAGTCAATCATTATAAAAATTGTATTTTAGACATTTTTAAAATTAACTTTATTCTAATGATACTATAAAATATTTTTTCCTCAACTATTACAACCAAAGAGATTTTACTATTTTCAAATATTTTCCATTATACCAAAAAAATATACTACTTCCTTATATAAAAATCCTTCATTACCAGTAAAACAACAAAAATATTAACGATCGAAACAAACCCATAAAAAAAAACTTAAAACAACTGCAGAAATCATAAATGATTAATGCACTGAACAAAACCAAAAAAAAAGAAACGGATCTCTTAAAACCATGAATAAGAACAAACCTGCTCTGATCTC
The DNA here is from genome assembly GCA_030522685.1 of Eupelmus azureus. Taxonomy (NCBI): domain Eukaryota; kingdom Metazoa; phylum Arthropoda; class Insecta; order Hymenoptera; family Eupelmidae; genus Eupelmus; species Eupelmus azureus. Next base: position 12,751 of record JAPYZA010004955.1, on the reverse strand, counting down.
GCGACCTAAAATTTACGCGGAATCGTCGCGTATACAAGCAGCGCATGCACCGAAAAAAAAAAAAAAAAAAAATGCCGCGGTGGCGAGAAAGAGCCGAGCCGCGAATATTTAGCATCAATCTCGTTATCTTCGCGGCGCGCGTTTATTTAGCGGCTTTCTCTCTCGGCGTCGTTTGCAATTCGAAAAGCGCGCGCAAGCGGCAAAAGCGCCGGCCGCGGATCAACAACAGCGCGTTGTAAAGTGCCGGCGCGCTGCTCTACCATGCGAGCGCAAATTTACGGTAATGCAATTCATCACTCCACTTTTCTTCGGGGCCGCAGCTTCTGTGTGTGGTGGAGATAGAGGCGGAATATGGTTTTTGAATTTTTCCCGGGTGTTGCGGTCGAAATTTACGGGGGGATGCGGGTGGAATGCTGATTTTTAGGTGATTCGGGGTGATTGTTGGCTTTAGGTTGACGTTCGGAGTTATTTTTTGGAAAAATTATGGTGAGAATGGAAATTAATAGGTGGTTTAATCGAATAAGTATGGGATTGTCTTTCATGAAAGCGTTTATATTTTTTCATTATTATTTTAAGTTAAGATTCTATAATATTTTACAGTGAAGGTAATGTTATTAAAAATTAGTACACTATTGAAATTTTTATAATTAAATCCAAGATTTAGAATTATATCGGCTTTTGTGAAAAATAATTATCTTTTTCTAGTTATCGCTGTTTGATGTTAGTAAAATTTTTAATATAAGTGCTCATTAATGTGTTAGTAATCTCTGAGCTGATTTCTATTTTAATTAATAAAATAAATTTGAGATGATTCGAGGAAATTGAAATACATTTTAATTAAAATTTCATGTCATATTTAATGAGTGAACTTTGTATAAATAGAATGCAAATTAATGATATATCAAAATATATTAATGGTTTTATTCTGTATAAGATTCATAAAATTTGAGGCGATGAATCTATTGTTAACAATTTGATTTTGTTAATATTTAACTTAAATTACTAAAATGTGACACGTATAAATTTCAAATATTAACGAAGATCCGTTTAAAATATAGATATTTGTATAATGTATTTAACTTCAACTGTGTTGACGGTTAATAAAGCACGAAAAGTCAAAAGGTATAAAAAGAAAAAGGAGAAAGAACATTCGCGTTTACATTTCGAACACTTTTTTGTAAAATATCCCACACCCAGCATTTCCTCTCTACAGCTCGGAACGTGACTCGAATATACATCAAAAATATATTTAGTCGAGTGAATATATCGGAGACAAATTTTTCCTTTCAGAATGCAGGCGACCCTATCATTCCCGGTAACGACTCGCCGAAAATCACGGGGCCGAAATTTTCCCCATTATAAAGCTTTCCCGCCTCCCCCTCCAGCAGTAAAAGAAGAAAAGCTCGGATCCTCACAAACCGAGTATATAAGATGGAAAATCGAAGCTTCATTATCGCTCGCGTATGCAAGTCGCCGCCCGATATTCAAAATTTCAATGGGATCAGAGCGCCAGAGAAATAGATAGACTACCCGAGGGTGGGCGCATTGCCTAATGTATCGACTAGTATTCCAGCGCGTCTTAAAGCCACGTATACGTAGGCACTCTCCGCGTCGACCTGCGCTGAAAGCTACCCCTCCTCTCGTATACATTTCGCCGAGCGGAGATATCAATAAGCGCGCGGCTTTTGTCAGCTGATAGATAGGAGCGAGAGCGCGAGAGAGAAAGGGAAAAGGGTCAGAGATTCTTGCAGAGGGCGCTGGAGATAGCTCGCTTTTTCTTTATCAGGGGATTATATAGTCAGCCGGGGATAATAATGACGATGAGTGGCAGAGAGTGAATTTTCTCGTAAGCGGCGATGATTTTCCCATTGATTCGAGCCGGGGGGGAGGGAGCGGCGGTTAAGTGCGTTACGATACGCAAGCTTTAAGTGATATACACAAAGGGAATCTGGCTCGAGTTGAAGGTCTATTGTCGTCGGGCCGCGCGCGGATGGATGCAAATAAATTTGGTCTTTATGGCTATTTTATCTGGGTCATTAGTGATGAATAGCTCCGCCCCCCTTTTTGGCTTTATTGAATAAATTAGAATATAGTGAATTAGGCTGCGGCGCGGGATTTATTATTGTTTGCTTTTTTTCATTTAGTTTATCGGCCGGTGGTAATTAAATTTTCACGATTGTCATTTTGCTTTGTGGGGGAATATAACGTTCTAAATAGTATTTCTAAATAATTATTTCTAAAAGTTCGGATAAAGTGTGATTTTAAAGCTAATATTGAGCTACTGAAATTTTCTGTATTATAAGTATCAAATTTGATAACTAGAAAATTTTGGTTATTAAAATTTAACTTTAAATTTAATTTCTTTAAGCAAATCTATTATTAAAATTACTACTTATTTTAAAATTATGCGAGTGTCGGTATTATCACAAAATATAAAAGAAATTAGGAAAGCAGAGTATGAGATATATTTCTGTAATGCTAACAAGATATTCCCAACATACTACTACCGCTAGATAGAGAACTATTAAGCATTTATTGCCTAATTAAACCATTTCTTTACCGAAGATGCAAGATGTAGTAATTTAACGCCCACATATTTATCGTCAGTTACTGGCTTTATCGTTCCTTATTTAATTAAAACAAATAAAAACAGTAGGTAATTAAAATTATTAATATACCCGCGATAAAATAAAACTATAGCACTTCCGACCCCAATTAATTCCTCGTTTCAGTCTGACAATAACATCGATAAGACATCCTTTTAGTACACCACTAATCACTCCATTAAACCCCAATTTTAAAAAGCCAAACAATCGCTACCCAACCTCCCATTCAAATCACATCAGCGCAGAAGCAGAAAAGCCCGCTTACCTCGGCGAGCAAATAAGCTATTTTTCCCTATCACTGCACGAACTCCAGCAAGTCGAGCGAGCTAAAGCACACTCGCTCTGAGGCAAAGAAAGCGCAGGAAGGGATCCGCGGCGCTCGCAAGCTTCCCTGAATCAAACCGAAGGAAATTCGCGAAAAACGAGACCTACCCCCTCCGGCCAAAGGAGCGCCGAGCCCGGAAACACGTACGCGTATACACGTAAAACGCCGGCCCAAAGAGGAAGAAGACGACGACGAAAACGAGAAAATAAACACACTCGGCCGCGAAAAAAGAAGCATACACACACATAGGGAGAGCACGAGCCGCGGAAAAGGAACGGACTCGGTTTCCGGTCTCGCGCCGAGGCCTTAGTGCACTGGCGCTCTCCCTCACATATCTCGGCCTCTCTCCCCTTAAGCTTTTTCATATGCAAAGCATTTCGGGCTTGCGGGCGCGCTGGTATTGTCGGACCTTGGCTGGCTGCACTCCCACCCGCGCTGCCTCTATTTATTCCTTTTTATTTTTATTTAACACAACGAGAATTTTCCCGCGTTTTTTTTTCAATTTTATTGTCCGCTCTCCCTCTCCTCTTCTGTTTCTCTCCGTTACAGCGTGCGCTCCTTTTATTTTTTCCGCGAGCCGCGCAATTGTATGCATATACACACGGATACAGGAGCGGGGGGGTTAAAAAACGAGCGCGGCCTGGCGCAGCATGCGTTAAGGGTAACGCGGCACTTCCTTTTAAAGCTGCTCTCTGCGGCCCCTCGGATAAATGGATAAACTCGCTAATTAAAAGTTTCGCCGCAGCGCGCGCGCGGGGCTAGCTCTGATATCGAAAATTTCGAGCGCCGCGCCGAGTTACGAGTCCTCTCTAATTAAAGAGTCCGCAATTATGGCGATCGCCTTTGTCAAACCGATATATTTATTTGAGATTGAGAAAAAAATTACGCGCGAGTTCTGCGGTCGCTTTTTTTGTTTCGATTCATGCATCGCTCGCGGCTTGCGTTGCTCTTCGTTATAGCTGTTTAAGCGATGAGAGAGATAATTGAGCGGCTGGTTGAGACAACAACGGATTTTTTGTTTTGATGAGGATTTTCTTATTGGTATTCTTGGAATTTTATTCAGCGAGATTCCGCGCTTGGTGCTCGACTCAAAGCGCACAGCTCAACAATTTACTTTGTTAGCGGAATCGCACTTTGCAAACTTGGAGGGGATAATTGTACGAGTTATTGCATAGAGGATTTGTTTTAAAAAAAGTATTTTTTTTTTTCAAAGTTGGAGCCTATGTACTCGTTTAAATTGTAGGATAGTCGATCCTTTTGAATAATTGGCAAACTTTGCTGCTGGCTTTTGTTTAATTGTTTTTCGTTTCAGTGTGTTGATAAAATATTTGCAGATAATTAATAAAGGAATTGTATAATATATCACTTTTATTTATTTATTACAAATATTGTAAGAAATCAGCACTTTTTATTGCAACTCATCAAATTGTTAAAATAAACTGGCAGCATCATTTTTGAATCCAAGTTTAATACGAAAATTAAAAGATGTCATTAAAATATTAATCAAAAGTTTTGAAGAAGTAATAAAGTAAGTTATGATAGTGTGATAAAAAATATCAGAAAGCGGTGTGTTAAACTTTTTAAACAATTCCAATTTATCTTCGAAAACTATATTAATTGCTTTTCACATTTCTTTTTTATAAAAATATTCCTTTATTTTTAAAATTCATTACTTAGCTTATTTCAAGTATAACTGTTTAGTGTTTTTTTTTTATCTTACTTTCAAGATATTTTTGTATCATATAAATTATTTGTAATTTATTTAAAACATTTTTTGTATGTATACAGAGTACAGCAACTTTAAATTTCAAACACTTTAGATTTCTATTTTAGTATTGTTTTTGTTCTATACTTACAAATGTTAAAAATAATGAGGAAAAACGTAGAAGCGTTTTTAACATAATTATGAAAGAATGAAAGAGTAGAATAAAAGTTTGAAATTTAAAAGATTTTTATTTTTCTGGAATTTCGAATTAACAAAATAATTAATTCAGTATAACAAACTTTTCTTTGAAATGTAAAAAGTTGTAAATATACTGTTTTTGATTCTACTTTAGCATATAGTACTCATTGATAAAAATAAAACAATCTACAATTACAGTAGAGTAGAGTAAAGCTATAACTATAGCTTTTTCCATAAAAGTTATAATTAAGAATGTAAGAATATTATAAAATAATTGTAACGTCATGAAAAACAAATGTGAATCTGTAAAAGTATATTGAATATTTCTTAAAAAATATCCGTCGTTGTCTAAACCATACAATTTCTCTTAAACGGCATTCGTTTTAAATTTCCATCAAGCATCCCGCAAAGGATGCTGATCATTGTTTTTGGCAAAAATTCATGCACATGCAATTTGCCTTTGATTTTTTCGAAACACCATGCATCGCGGCATGCCTCGGCAATATTGCACAGTAAAATCGCACTTAAGACACTCGATCAGATTAAATTAATAATTGATCAGATCTTGCGCGATTTTTCCTGCGCTCAGATTAGGTGCATTTTTTACTTATGGTGCGTTACGAACGAAGCGTTTATTTTAATGCAGTCGATTGCGATCGGATCCGTTTTCCGTAAAACGCCAGGCGTACGTGCTTTAAATTTCTCTGTTTCTCCGAAAAACTATGCGTTATTTTGCTATTATTTTCGTAAAGAAGCTATAGTTTGACTACAACTCGCTCAGCTAAAGAAAACTACGAAGATGACAACTTCGTACGAAAAATCATGAAAACAAAAGTTTTTGGAAAAATCAAGTACACTACAAATCAAAGGAAAGGATAACTGAATTTTATCATATGTAATATCGTGATAATTATTTGATAATAAATTGGTCATACCCTTTATTTTCGTAATCCACATAATTTTTTAAATCACCTCAATAAGTGACCTCTCGGCGCTGCAGTATATACAAGTTTATAATGCACAGCGCGGGAGGAGAGTAAGAGAAAGTAAAGTAAAACAAATCGTACGATCGAACTTTAGTGTGGACAATGTGACTTTCATTTTACGCAAAACAGGAAAATAAAACGCAATTTTTCGTTCGAATATAAGAAGCGTCTTGGAGAGGATCTTAAAGCCACTCGCACAGCGTTTGCAAAAATGATACCTGCCAGTAGGCAGTTGAAGCATCAACTTTAGTTTTAGCCAAATTTGCCTTGCGTCTGCGTTGTTATTTTTTCACAAAATTTCACTCAAATAGTCTCATCGTGATACGCAAATAAAAACAAGTGAGGTGCCATGGCATGCAGAAAAAATACACGATCAGGTCACGCTACAAAACTCCACGGTGCAACTTTCATTCAACTCAGAGTGCTTTTTTTCAGTCATCGCTTATTGGCTCAGCTGGTGCGATCATTTATGGGTGAAGGGCGAGGCGGAGGCGGGCTGGTTCAAACGTTTGTTTTCCATAGGGGAGCGAGTCAGGCTCGATTAACAAGCGATGTGGATGTGATGGTGAAAATGTTAATTGGTGAAGATGCCGTCTGATACGTCTGAAGAAATTTCAATGAGGGCTCTTTTGCAGGCTTCGGCGGAGTTAATTTATCGACTGTCTAAATGAGAAATGTGGATTGGAAGTCAGTTGCACGTGAATTCACTTCGTTTTTTTTATTCATTTTTTTACTAACGTTTTGAGTTAGTAATTTTAAATCGTAAGAGAGGAATGCATAATTAATGGCTGCATATTTTTCAAATATTTATGTTGATAAACAAAATAAATTGCGATTTTCAGAAAAGTAAAACGTTGCCACAGAACAAAAGTTGCTTTTATTTTTATTGCAGAAAGTTCAGACTGCGTAACTTAAACTTTAATCTAAATTTTAAATGTATAAGTTATAAAATATATAAGTTTTATACAAGTTATAAAAACAGCAATTGTAATTAGTACGCTAAACTATTTTATCTTTACTATACAATTTACGTGAATTGAAATGCATTTTTTATTTTCTAATCTATTATAATCCTAAAAAAACAGGAGAATTCAATTCACCTTTCCCAGAACGTTTTTAATAACTAGAAAATCCATGGCTTAAAAAAATAAAAACAATCGTCTAGCTTTAGTGCACTATACAGTATTCAAATAAACAATAATAAAACTTTGTCAATTAGCTCAGTTTTGAAATGCCGCACTATCGGCACGGTATATATACTGTATTCCACAAAATTCAAATATACACATCCTTTCCGGTAATAACAGTGGCAGAACTTTTATTCAGCCCGTTGGCAGAAATGAATTCACGGCTGCTTGGCGAGAAGGCTGGATTACTCACATTCCCGTCTATTATAATCCGAGCAATCAAATCAAGATTAAGGGCGAATAATGAAATGCCCCCAAGCGGATCTGAAAGGATCGGCATTGGTATGTATGTAATACTCGTTAGTGGGTGGATTTGAAAGCCTTAAAACTTGCGGATTCACGAAGGTTAGTTTATGATGGTAATGAGAGAGAGAGAGAGAGAAAAAGAGAGAGAGATAGATAGAGACAGCAGAGTGGGGGCGGGTACGATAATATGTTTACTAGTGCAGTAAGTACTTATAATACAGGTATATATGTATATATATTCAATGCTCGGTGATATGCAAGTGGTTGAGATAGTAATATTACACAGTGCGTGAGAGAAAGGCAGATAGTCATATAATATGTTATGATTTCAGAAAGGCAGAGGTAGAACAAAGTTGGAGTAGAAAGAGAGAGAGTGAGAGACAGAATGAGGTAGAGAGAGAGAGAGAGAGAGCGTGAGAGATAGAGAGAGAGTGCTTTTTTATGATGCAGGCATATAATCATGTGGAGCATTGCTCGCAATAAAAGAGTGCAAATGAGAGAGAGAGAGAGTGAGAGTATAGAAAGAGAAAAGTAGTGCGGCAGAGTCGATCAATCATCAGTGCGTGTCGACAAGTTTCCATTACAGCAGGCGGTCACGTTATTAGATCATGTTATGTGGATAGTTACCCGAGGATTGGCACCACCGTGATCACCGCTCGCGGAGGAGGAAGGACTCACCCGGTATCCACCGATGTTGCTAACCACGCACGTGAACGTCGCGTCCCGGCCCTTCGGCACCGTTACGTTCTCCATCTTATACTGGAAGGCCGGATCCAGGCATATCACTGAAACAGATGTAAGGAATTATTGTAAGATTAACGCTTGCCATAGATTAAACTAGGGTTTATTCTAGTAGTGTCAAAAATGTTGGATTTTCGTCAGATTCTGTTGTATGAAAATTTGTCAGAATCTCGTGTTTGGGATTCCTAATGCAGATTTGAAATCCTTACAGCTCGGCTGTCTCGCCGTGGTTTAGTATGAATTCCAAATTTATACCTAGGAACTGGGTCATCTTGTATAACAAACCCATATGAGAGTATTTAATTGACGTTAAATTTTATAAAGATTGCTTTTTACAAATGAATTTCAAGATAGTAGTGAAGAATATTTTAAAATATTTTTACTAAATTTTATATAAATTTTAAGTAAGTAAAATATAATACTTATAGTAGTAAATAATATGAAAAGATTTTTTAACAACGTATTATGGACGCAAAATTTTTAACACTTTTTTGGGCAGCGAATTTAAAACAATTCCAAGAGTTATAACACACATCTTTTCATGCACAAAAATTGTACAAAGTACATATTTTCAGCAATTAATATTGCAGCGATCATATTAACCCGCACTACATCGTTTTGCTCTTATTAAAACTTTAAGCTTTCCCTCTGCGCGTTATTTTTCAAAACTTTTTCGTACGTTTGTTATCTTTCACCTCTCTTTTATATGAGAAGCGACTTGCGGCGGGTCTGATTTTAATTTTGCAGATGGATTTCGCGCTTTGGGCACGTGTTTAATTTCTCTTTTCACGTATAGATATATATTTCCGAGGCTTGCCGGCCGGCCACGATTTTTTTTTACCTTTTGGCTTAAAATGAGAAATGACTGAACAATCTTTTGGTGTTTGCGATGCTTTTATACTTAAATTTCTTTCGCAATAAAATAGTTGTTTTCAGGGGAGGCCGAAAAGCCGGTAGAGCGCTGTTAATTATATATGATGGAAAGGGCGTGTGTTTGATATTTTTAGTATATGCGCGCGGTCAGCTATGCGGACGCACGCGTCCTTTTTGCATTTTAGTTTTGTATTTTAAAATGAAACGCGGATATAGGTGGCGCGCTCGTTCGCTTTTTATTGAAACGTTACCCAAAGGATTTCAGTACAATAAAACATACGCGCGCGTACACACGCGCAAAATGCTAAAACATCGTTGACGAGGTATTGCGATCGTAAACATCGGGCCGGCTGTTTTAGCCGTAGTTGTTGCGCAATTTTCTGAGAGAACAAAGGCATTTACGTGAAAGCATTGTAAAGCTGTCCCTGTCGATATTCAAGTGTGTCGCCGCATCATCGAGCTTTAAACTAGATTTTAACTTTGCTTTTTCAGTTTTCATTAGCCTCGTAAATTTGATTACGCCCGTGATAAAAAGTTTAAGTGTTGCTCGAATCGCCTATACAGATTAAGCGCAATAATTGATCAATATTTGCGCCCTAAAGGGAAAATGTAAAAAAGGGAAAAAAACACGAGTATTGTATGATGAATATGTTTTGGCGAACGACTAAATTATGCTCTTGAATTTTTTGCACGAAAATAAAGCATGTAAATAAATAAATTAAAGCGTAAAAGTTTACGCAAGAGTAAATAATAGCGCGCATAATGAAATTGGAGATCCGCTCAGACGAGAATTATTGAGATTAGCGTATACAGAGCGAAGCGCGCGCTCGCAGAACAGAAGCGTTGTGCTTTGTCCCTTCTACTTGGATGTTTGCTACGTAATCGCGTGCGCCAAGCCGCAGTCAAAGGCGAGACAAAGGGTCAGGTGGGATGAACGCATACGTATGTAGATGTGCGCGTGCGCGCAAATGCATATATATATATATATATATATATATATACATTTATATATGTATATATATGTATATGTGCACACCCACATACACACATATATAAGTTTAGACGAGAGAAGGTAGGAGAAAGCAAAATGCAATTACCACCGCAATCAATTTAGATAACTCGACGCTGAATAGGCACGTAATTGGCGAAATAAGATTAGATCTAGAAGCATTGCTGACCGGCAATGGAATTTCTTAGGCCCTTCAAGCTATTTTTTTTTCGTAAATATACCAAATATGTAAAAATTGAACAAACTTTTTTTTTAAAAAGTTTTTGGGATTAAAATCATACATATGCGACACTAATAAGAGTATGTTGCTAACAGGTATAATTTATATTATATGAAATGCAAAACATAATTTAAATATTAAAAAATATCTGAAAATTTTTTATTCAGCTGGTTTATAAAGTAAACATTTTTTAATAAGTGAATCATTTTTTTATGTTGAAAATTTAACTTCATTGTTTAATGTAAAAATAAGTATAAAAAATCATTGTGTGATTTTTTTAATAACGTTTAACAATTTCTATTTATATGCTATTTCACATTAAATGGCCGGTCTAAGATCGAAAGTCATACTAGTTAAAGTTATTTTTTACAAATATTCAAAAATAAATTTTAATTATTGTCAATTGCATGAGAAAAATAAAGTTTTGCATCAGGTGGTTTAAACACGTAAGGCCTGATTTTATGGACACTCAAGGGAGAGTTGCAAATGTTTTTGGTTAGTATTAGTAGTTACTAAGCATACAAAAGTAGAAATAATTTACTATTTACTTCGTTGCACCATTGTATTGTCTTAATTTTTTTTTAACATTAAGCAATTATAATCTTGGAGAGATTATTTTGCAACATAATTTACAGACTTGAAGTTATGCATTCAGTTTACAGTAGTAGTGGACATTATGATACACTGATAAGGAGAATAGCCGACCTCCGGGTCACGGATTTCGATGAAACTTAAAACGATTCGTTATAGCCCAAAAAATGAGACACGTATATTCCAGCGTCTTATCGAATAGACCCTGGGATCGCAAATACGGCCTATTTAAGCAGAAGAGATTTATCATTTGTTTTTATAAATATTTTAAATTCCTTTATAAAGTTTCGATTACGCTTAGAGTCGCTAAAAATTTATCATTTTCATCTAGGACGCAAAAGAGAGTTTTTACGGCTTAAGAATTGTTATGGATTCGGCGGTGCAAATAGATGCATTTTCCATAATACTAGTGCTACGTATGTAACTGCAACATTTAGTTTCGAACAAATTGAAGCACTTCCAACTGCATCTGTTTCAATGGATTTGCTTCCATCAGCGAATACAGTAATAGCATTTTCTTTAGCAATCAATGTATTTATAAGATGATTTGAGTTCTCGTTGGTCTTTAAAAGTTTGCCAAATGATATATTAATAGTAATATTATTTGTGAATATTTCATATTCAGAGATGTAGAAGTTGTAATGCTTATTTAAATAATATTCTGTTTCTCTCTTTTTCTCGTGAAACTTTTGATAGCACTAATAAGTAAGCTTTTACTGTTATGAAGTTTCCAATTATTAAAGTTTTTTTAGATATTTCAAGATACCATGTACGATGAAATTTTACTATTTGTTAGTTGAGATTGCTCCACTAAAGAGTAAACATCGGTACATAGGTACATTGTTCGCTCTTGAGTAGACATTATTTTCGCTTCTCCTAGAATTAGTAGGCTAGTATTGTGATAATTACAGTATAGTTTTAAAATCCTGTATTGAATCTTTTTCAGTTTATCTACAAGTTGTCTTTGAGTAGGAAAATAAACAGAACTTATCCGTAATCTGTTGACAATTTATTACGATATCGTCAGCAAATTGAGATATAATGATTTTTTTCATAAAAGAAATTTCATAAATTTAATTAGGTTATGAGGTCATCTTTGCTAATTAATTTTTTTCAATTACAATGTCGGTTTGTACATTATCGAACGTTTCGTCCACATCTACAAATGCTGTAAATAGGTCTTTTTTGCCATCTTTTTTGCTAAGTTTTCTGTGTAAAATTCACATTATAATTATCACTTATACATTGACTGACCGTCTATGTATGATCATAATTGGTTTATCCTTCTGTTGATTCAATAATTACAGCTTATTCCTTTGTCAGTCAATTTTTACGAGCTATTGTGCTGCATATGTTTGATGTTGGATAACTTGGGAACTGTTGATTAAATTTCTATGTGCATGGTTTCCGTAATCTTAAAAGCCGAATTTGATCATTTTTTATATTTGTTAAAGTCATTTATTGTACAATTCCAGAAATTATAGTTTACTACGATTTATCAAGCTACAACTTATATATATATACAATTTTTATCACAACTTTTAGAAGAGTAAGTTAATTAAATACTTTTTCGAGAACTCCTACAGTTATAAATGTATGAAAACAACTGGAATTGCTATAAAAATCCTCAATTAAAAAAATAGTGTATTACTTTAAATGAAGTTTCTTTCAACAAGTTCAGCAAACGCAAACAACCGGACGGTGGCAAAGTAATATAAAAACATACCAGGTAGTTAAACGGAGCTTGCGCTATTTGTAACAATAAACCCTCGACTACATTGTAAATGAAAAATGCTGTGTAGCTACAATAGCCATTGATAAAAATACGAAAAACAAAGCAAAAAACAAAGCACCTCGCCACCTCTATCCAATAAAAGAAACGAGGAATCCCATTTACAAAGGTGTCTAAGCTCTAACCTCGCTAAACAATTCGAGCTTCCCGGCGCGCAGGCAACATGTGCCCCGCACAAAACCGCGCGTCTCTGGCCTTCTTTGCTTGCATTCTTCCTCCCTCGCGTCTTACATTCCGCATTACACTTCCGCACCCCTCGATCTCCTTACTCC
>JAPYZA010004951.1:0-26449 GCA_030522685.1 Eupelmus azureus | reverse complement strand
ATACTTGTAGAAAGTTTGATGTTTACTTACTTTAAGTGCCTGACTTTCACTGCTTATTTGTTGAACACTTGTTAAAATATGACACTTATAAAATTAATCACACCATCAATTCTTCAATACTAAAGTGATTCAATAGTGATTCTAACTAGCTTCACGAAAAAAAATGTTCAGCTATTCTTCACAGTTTGAGTCTTAACGCTGATCGACAATAAATTCATAACAAATTTTTTTCTTAAAAAATGGCGTTAAAGAAATATTACAATATTTCACCATTCTTTTATATGCGTAGATACAAAACATAAAAATTAATTTATTTATACTCTTTATTTATACAATTTTTGTCGCTGGTGCATTTATCTTTTCCTTCTATATATAGATGTAGTAAGATATATACATAGAATTTCCTGCTCTTTCCGAATCTCGAGTAAAAAATAGTGGTTGCCGTTTGAAAAAACAAAGTTGACCTTGAAACGACCTTGAATTTGGTATTGAAGGTCACAGACCAGGTCAACATAAATATTTCTCTTACAAACTATAGTCGAAATTAAAAATATTTTAAGCAGCAGTAAGTGGCTATACGTATAAGGAACATTTACAGTATTAAAATTTTGTTGCAGTTTTCAGATTGGAATTAAAAATAATAACATAATTAAAAATTATTATTCAAATAAAAATTAAATAAAAGTTAGTAATTAAATCTTATACTAAGAATACAAAATAATTCTCATTTTGCTATAAAATAAACACTATTTTTTTATTATTTTAAACTTTATGTAAATTAAAAACTGTCCTGTTTTGAAGCAACTCAATAAAGTCAGTCAAACGCAGCATCTATATTAATTCTTTTATCACTTTAAATGGAAAGAAAAAATAAAATTGATGAAACGAAAAAAAAAATTGCGAAAAAAGAGGGGAAGCATGCTGGTCATTCAAATGCCGCTAGAAAAGGATATAATGTTAATGCCAAACGATGCGGCAGGCTCATAAAAGCGCCGCAGGGTCTGTGCATTTAAAATATGAAATTCGAGTCAGTCGCGCGGATGACCACTGCAATTCGCAAACACACACACGCATACACACACACACACACACACACACACACACCCACACACTCGCACGCGCGCGCGCGTCATATACACACAACTCTGTACATTCACATTCTCACAGGCAATATCGGTGCAAGATTCATCACGGTTGATTCGTTGCGCGCTTAACTGTTTTGTCCGTCCGAAGTTCCCGAAGAAACATTTTATATATCGAATAGCCACTCGACCGAAAGATTACACTTCACGCTGGGACGGTAGGAAAAAAAATAACAACGATAGTGTTCGCGCCGTAGTATACGGCAAATTGGGGAAAAAAATTTCGACTATTCAATTTGGGGATCTAAAAGCTTTTGCGGCCCTTTTTCTTTTTATCTTCATATAAAAGGTTGTGATTAAGATTTAAAATTTTTTCTGCTAGGGCTTTATTGAAGTATTCAATATATATGCATATACATATATCAGATAGCAAGAAAATTTCGTAAAAATTTAGACTATTGTTTATGGCATAGCTTAGTTTCATCTTGATATACAGCCTTCTCAATTACGTTATAAAAGACTAACAATTTTCAAGGTTTTGATATATTAAATACTTCACTAAAGCTCCTGTGATATTCATGCTGCTAATTATTTACCTATCGATATAACAAATTGCAATACCGCTTAATGCTGAAAAATCTTAAGAAATTTATATACTTTCATAAAGAATTACTTAATTTTATTCAGAGTCTGACGCAAAACTTTTGATTGAAATTAAATATTTTTGATTTTATAAGGTTTGCCAGAGTTTTTATCTCTTGACAGCTGATTTTTATTCCAGTTTTTCAGCAATATTATTATTCCATTTTAATCAAGAATACTTTCGTTCACTTTGATACAAAATCATAAACTAACTTTTCTCTTTGGAGTATCCTATTAGTGTAGATATTGAATGTATTTTATAATAAAAGTAAGTTTAAATTTTTTTTAGATTCTTTAGCTGCCTATTTTTGTTTTTTTTTTTTATATATATTTGAAATTAATACATATTTTATTATGTCAAATATTAATAATTGGCTACATCATACATTTTGTAAAGTTTACGTAATACTACGTTCTACTTTTATATCATTAATTTTTATTCACAAAAAAGCAAAGTTTCTGGCTGTAAAAACTCAATTATTTGTGAGTACTCCTTTCTTGTCTTTACATTTTCATAAATTCTACTTTTATCAGCGACTTTATCTTTTTTAATGTTAAAAGTGGAATAAAAACATCAATTATTTGCGATTCTTACAAAATGTATCTGAAACGTACTTTGTTGTTTCATGTAACACATTATCATTTTTTGTTAAATTAAAATCGATATATTAATAACTTATTAAAATCCATCCTCAATGTCTTTTTTATAGACTGCATGACAAAAAAATCAGATCACTAAGATAAAGAAGATAAATATTATTTGATTTAAGAACGAGATTCATTTCTATGAACTGTTCTAATTGTGCAGTTGTATTCCAAGTCAAATAATTTTCACAGTAAACGTCTAGAAACTATATCGACCTCATGAAAATGCGCGCTCAAAGTGACGCGGTTATAAACGGAAAGTCTAAAAGCAGAAGAAATCGATTGCCGCGTTCGTTGTCTCAGCTAATTGCAGTAATCCTCGGTCGCAGAAAAAGTCTGATAAAAGCAACTAATGAAAACGACTTTAGACCACTGATTATGTTTACTATATACTGAAATTTCAGGCGTTACGACCCATCGCGAAAGGTAATCATAATTAGAAAAAAAAGCGTATAGACAGGGTCAACCAAAGCGCTGGGTGTATTTACAGTTTTTCTCTTAATATTCTCAGTTTCTGAGAAAGAAAGTTAAATGCTGCAATTTTGTAGCTGCTTTTAGAATGCGTATAGGTTTGAACAAACGATTTTATGGAGGTGTATTTGGTGCAAGGGTTTTAAGGCGGCGGTAAAATTTATTGCTTTTGAAGGTTTTTTCGTTCTTTGATTGTTATTGGAGACGGAATATTTATTAGCAAAGATTTTAAAAGAGTAAAGGTATTCAAAAAAGCAAATTTGTTTAAAAAATTTAATCAATTTTATTATAAGTAATTGATTTTACTCTTCCACTATTATTTACCAATAATTAATAGCATGATAACTCAATATTATAAAATCTATTTAAATAGAATATCTCGTTAAAATTTTAATCGCAGCTTCTATTTTTTAAAGGAATTGTTTTACATTCAAAACTATTATAGAGCTCGAGAATAGAAAACAAGAATCTGCAATCCAATAAACAATATACTCTACAAGACTTGTTCTTTTTAATATAACAACGTTCTTGAAAAAAATTGTTAATTAAATTGAAGCGTTCTTGGAAAGAAGGGCAAATAGCCCATTTAATTCACATTATTTATATGCTTCTTCATACGAATGCTTCAATTCTAAATAATTCAAAAATTAAATTTGATTTTCTAATTAAATCTCCATTAAATAAAAAAGCAAATTTGATTTGTTAATTACATAAGTTCGTAATATGTGCATGAACTTCACGTCCGTGTTTGATTCCGACTTTTTCGACCCGGTGTACGGCAATCTTAGTAGAGTGTGAACCTTTACGCACTTGCTCCAAAAACTATTATTATATCGTAATTTATTTTTTTACTTTACTCTACTATTTCATGGATCAATCAAAGTATCAGAATAAAATAATCAACATATCTCCTATATTAGGCAGCCGCTCGTAAACGCAAATTTCTAAAACAAGCGAAAAACATCAACACTTCCCTCGATATTTCGTAACTCGAGGACGAGGATATTCCGTCAGGATATTTTCCACTAAGTTCACCCCATTAAACATTTTCTGCTATCTCTGCTACGGATCGGTGCTACAAGTGCGAGATGGACGGTTGAATAACTCGAAGATCTCACTTTAAGATACCAAAAGTAGAAGTAAAAAGTTATTTAAAGAAAAATCTTTCATCATTTTAAAATTGTTTAAGTGTTTTTCAAAATGTGAATGTACATGCGTCTAAATAATCTCTTAAGGCAAATAAAAATAGTATCACAATAATTGAAGAATATTCAAATAATTTAAATGATTCATGTTTGAAGCATTTTTTGTAAACAGTTCTCCATTAAGTTATAAAATCAAAATGTACTCTCCTACTTTATGTATCATCGATCTTGCCAGCTTTCGAAAGCACGTCGCAACTTATAAAAATCAAGTCACCCACCGTACCTAAACGAACTCTATGTTATCTTACCCTTTCTCAAGACTTCCGTCTAATCCAAAGGGCCAGTCGCGACAATTGGATCATCCTCGAATCCCCTTCCCTTGCTGAGAGAGAGAGAGAGAAAAGAAAAGGACGAGCAGAGCGAGCTAGTCGAA
Source organism: Eupelmus azureus (assembly GCA_030522685.1). Lineage (NCBI taxonomy): Eukaryota > Metazoa > Arthropoda > Insecta > Hymenoptera > Eupelmidae > Eupelmus > Eupelmus azureus. The sequence continues at coordinate 22,031 of JAPYZA010004951.1, read as the reverse complement.
AACCAAAAGACAGCACGCGCGAAGAGCTGCAACAGGTGTCGGTGCGCGACTACTTGCTCGACCCTCTTGCGGGTTTTCTTGCTCTTTCTCTTATACCGCGAGAGAAGAAAGGGAAACTTCTATTCTTCATAGCTAATGCGTGGTCAAAGAACTGCGAAGTATTGGCAAGGGATGATTATTGTGTGGATTGTGATTCGTGGGACTCTCTGAGAATCTGTAAATATTTTGATGGTCACTAGGCTGTTTATATTTTAATTTATAATATTCTGAGAATTGAATCTTATTCTCAATATAAACAAAAAAATTGTTATCATACGGTAATTAAGAATATAGAAATTAATCTCTATAACATCATAATATTTAAAACTCCACTCTTTCTTCAATTCTGAAATACGCATTGCATCAAAGCATTCGGTACCAGATCAAACTGTATCGTGCACTAAGCTGACGCATCAGTCGGAATCGCGCGCTAATTACTGGGGGATGTACGCACCGTGCGCTCAGCGCGGCTTTATGAAGGTAATCAACGTCTCGCCAACCAATAATCCATCGACTCGAAGCGCTCTTCATCGATGCCGCGTGTCCGTTCGCGGATAATCGATGGCTCATCGGTCTCCCTCTCATTGTTGTTTCCCTTTATCGAGGTGTGAATCGTTGATAACCCAATGTTGTCTCATCCATTTCTCGATTTGTCATTCTGGTTAACTTTTCGTAGTTACATCCAATTTTGATTATCCCCATAAAAAAATAAATATAAGTTTTAAATTCCCTTAATGTCCTGTAGAAGATCAAAACCAGTATTTCTTTTAGTTTACCCTGGTAGAAATTTCCCCATTCTTTGACCAGTGGTTGGCCAACTGTAAAGAATTAGACATCCACTAGCCTATTTTTAATGACTTGGCCAATTTGATTGGGGAAATTTCTACCGGGGTAGTAAAGTTTTTAATTTGTTGTTTTTGTTGATAAAAATAAATTTATTTAATAAATTGATATATTTTAAATATTCAAGCCTAAATTATATCATTTATCTTAATTTTCCATACGTCCTTTCTCGTTGAAAATATTTGGCACCGATGAATCAAATGAGGTATGGGTTGAAAATTATTTCTTGTTATGTATATATTCAGGGATTTATTTATGACATTCTGGTTCTTTTGATTACTCCAAATATTACTCAAAGTATGTCAGTTGAGTTTGATCAAACTATATATTAAAAATGTCGCATATTTGAAATTTCCCATTTCCAATTTTTCTATAACTTTGTAAGGAATCCTCATTTTTTAAATTATAATAATTTAATAAATTTTTGTTTTATCTTCAGTTTCTTGTTTATAAGACTTCATATTACACTAATTTATCTGAAAATATAAAAAAAGTTACAAGTATCGATCCTTGAACTCCTTCGCTGAAATAAAAAACAAAAATATATTTACAAACTATTGTAGTTACAACTACTTTTTAGCTTGGAAAATTCTAATTATGTAAGTTGCAGTATTTTCAAATTATTTTTACTTTGGACTTCTTATTGTCGTTCTATAGCACTAACTAATGTTATGTTTATCTCTCTCACTCTCTCTCTCTCTCTCTCTCTCACACACACTCTTTCTCTCACTCACTCTCTCTCACTATCTCTCTCACTCTCACTCCCTCTCTGGGAGGTGCAGAGGTGGAGAGGTGTAATCTCTCCTTGTTACTTTAATCATAGACGTTTATCAAAGTAACATCTCTGCCAAACTCTTCCAGAAAAATATTATATTATCACACACGTCATGTGAGAATGCAGCTTACGCTAATGCACGTCTCCTCGCTCGCGACATCCTCGACTCGTTGAAACGCGAGCCGCCCTAACACGGCGAGATAAGCAGCTGCAGCTCGACACCATCATCGGCTCAAATCTGCCCGCGCGCCGAAGTAGCCCTGCTGCTCCACCACGCGAACACAGTATGTATATATATGTACGGCAAATGGATCCGCGTGCGCGATCTCCCAGCGGGCTCCGTTATTCAACGCACGCACATACACGCACGCATTTACACACATACATGTACACACACATTTATACACACTCACATCCCACCGGTAGCAGCAGTCGGGAATTGTAAGCGGGCCGGCTTAGGACACGGAATCGGTGTCTAATCACCCGGAAGTGTTGCCGGCCACTCTCAGGCATTGTCTGCGCAGCTAATCTGCTAGCCCAGCTCTTGTCGCTCTTAGCGTCTAACTTGGCCAGTCCGGACAAGCGGGCTCTTTGATTTTGATTTTTCGCTTGGAGGTAAAATGTGTGATTATAAAAAAATTCTTATAGTACAGTGTCAAAGTTAGGGAGCTTTTATTGAAGCGATTAATGCAATGATGCATCTGTGTGTATAAGGAAGGCTAAGAAGAAAATTTATAATTTTCAAAGTCTACTTCGTTGAATTAATAAAAATGGAGAAAGGAATTTCTCATTTAAGAACAAATTATTAAAATTCCATTTCAGTGAGTGTTGCGTTGAACGATAGTATTTATCGTTACAGAAAGCCAAGATTTCATTCATTTGAATGTCAAATAAGATTGAACAAATTCAAACTACTTCGTGAACTGGGTCATAATGACACGATAAAATAAGGTAAAATATCCAGGAATTAATTCAAAGTAGATTCGAAAACGTACGAAAAGCAAAGTTTCATTGGAAACCGACTGTCTAAAGATTCATCTTCCGTAAAATTATCAAAACTCTTTCCAACAATCCAGTTTTCCCAGGAAACAAATCCAATAAAAGCGCAGAGAAAAAACAATTAAATTCAAAATAAGCTGCTACGCTCGCTAAAGGAATTTCCTTACTGCAAATACGTTTAAACTCTAATTCGCGCAACTCAAATTTCTCCATCAGTTACCAGCGGCGTTACACCTATGCACGGGGGCGCCCGTGCGCGCTTCGCTTCACGCCGAGTAGCGCGAGTGCTGTGTGTAAAGGGACGCCTGTTCGGCCCATTGGCACGTGAATCTTGCATTAGCGGCCGCGCGCGCGTACTACTCGCAACGCCCTCCGGGGCTTAATTGCTCGCGCGCGGAAAAAGGCCGAGGGCTGAGCGCGCCGGTATCAAAAGGGAAATGTGTTGCAGCGAGAGGTGAGTGGCTTGCTGCGGTTTTTTTATTTGTTGGGGTGTTTTGGGAAGAGAGCTGGGTGTGTTTGCGGTAATTTTATTTATTTTTTTTCTTTTTCTTTGGAGATGAAGATGCATGGGAGATGGTATCTTCTAGAGTTAAAAGTTGTTTATGAGGTTCTATGAATCTGGGAAATTGTTGAACATATTGGGTCTGATAAAAACTTTAACTTTCGTATTTACACGATTTTTTATGCTGTAAGATAAAAATTAATTATAGCAAATGCATCAACTTTATCTATATTATCGAGGAGTGTTTTACTATTGGGCTCTACGCGCATGGTTTATAAAAAAACTCAGTAGAGTGAAAGAAAAGGCAGTTGAATAGTGATTAGAAAATCATGAATCGTAGTTTGATTAATAAATGTTGAATTGAATCTACTGTCACAGTATTAAAAATATTAACTGAGAAAATACATTAAATACTGACCTAAGGGTAACTTATATAATATGTAGCTTAACCTTTCATTTATTGGTTTACAATAACCCTACTGCGAATCTCATAGCCAACCAATCAAAGTGTGTTTATTTCTCGACAACATCAGCCAACACGAGCACAGTATAGAGTGATCACGTAGCTTTAAAGTATTGTAAGAAGTGGATTAATATCGTTTGATAGAATATCAAAGAAGGGACTATTTATTTAATCTTCTTTATTGACAAATTTTTTACGAACGTTTTATCTTCCACATGCAGTGACAACCAGAGGCTTAAAACGAAAAATAGAAAAGTAAAATCGTCCACCACAGGTGAACCCTCCTATAGCAACTTTTATCTTTAATCAACTAATAGACGGCGTCTGATAAACTTTATAAGCACATACACGTATCGCGCATTTCATTATGATCCCGCAGGTCCAGCCGGCCTCGACGCGCGCGCTTCCACCAGGAACTCGTCTAATTAAAAAGAGAAAAGAGTCGAAAAATAATTATACCAACGGGGGCAAAGCTCGTGGCTCGCTCGGCTCCAAAAACGCTCGAGCGTTTGAAACGCCCAATTTACCGCTGTGCTGGCGCGCCCGACGCGCGCTGCTCAACGAGCCGGAAGCTCGCCGCACTGCGCGCAGCCGGCTTCCAAACAAAACCCGCGCAGGCTCGCGGCCCGAAAGAAGAAAGAGGAGCGCACGCGACAAAAAGAAAAAGGCGCGCGCGCGCGCCCGGGTGTCGAGTGCGCGAGAGCTAATTTTCGCAGCGGAGGGAAACAAAGCTCGTAGTCGAGCAAAAATTTGCAGTGCGTGTATGTGTGCGTTCAGTACACGGGAAGGTATTAGCGCCAAAGGAGTACGTAAGAGCCGCTCTTTAATTAACTCCGGCGCGCTCTTTGTTTAATTAACAGCGGTAAACAATACGGAAAGTCGCCGAGATCCGCGGGAGAGCGCACCGGTTTATTTTTCCCCGCTGGCGCAAAGCCCACGCTAAATTCGATGCTGCTGCTGTAGCGCGGGGTGTCAAGTGTGAAAGGAACCCCGTGGATTTTTTTTTCCAGCGAAAATTATAAAATCACGCTGCCCGTCGTGACTAATCGATTTTTTCTTTTTGCGTATTTTAGAATACATAATGGTTATTATTTTTAGGGGTATTTCATTTATTTATTTCCTTATTGCAGTTGGGAGCCATTTTGTTAATTATTATTTTTTAAAGATTCATTTTGCAGTAGATCACTGCCGGGACTGGTCAGACTTATAAACTTTAAAGGCTTTTTTAATAATTTTCTCACCACTTGAGAGAGCTGAATTTTTTTTTAAAATTCATGTTTTTTCGTGCTCTTTATGATTTCTGGTAGACTATCGGTCAAACATTAAAATTGATCGTGTATGCTGATTGTTAATTTCAAAATGAATTTTTGCCTATTACTCATATGCATATTACCATTGATTCCTGTATCAAAAGTGTTTGCAAAATTATAAAAAGAAATATACAATCCACTTGCTCCTTCTTGTCATCGAAACGATAATCAACATCTTCCATCGAAATCTTGACAACAAACACTCAAAGCCCAATCTTATAACAACAGTCCCAGCTCGGCCAATAACTCGACATCCTCGAACTCTCCTGTAACCCATGTCGACGCAATAACTCAACGAGCGCCACCTCCAAGAGCGTGAGCGCGCCAGTGTGTATCAATCCAGTAGCGCGCGCGCGCGCGCGCCTTCATCCCTTGATTCGCCGACACAATGCCCGCATCTCTCCCGGGACGCAATCAGCCGCCCCCGCCTCCTCTAGTAAACTTCGCCCGGGCTTTTGTTTATAGATTTTCAGCTTACGAGTACTTACGCGCGTGATGCGATCCACTCCGGGCTGTGCATATTCTCTCTCTCTCTCTCTTCTCTAGTGCGCTCTAGCTACACCCGCACAGCTATAGGCTTTCACGTATAGTGTGTAACGTTGGAGCAGCAGCAGCAGCAGTATAGCCGGGGGAATCCCCGGGACCGAGAGAGCGTAAACAGGCTTGTAATCTCGCGTGTACGTTCGACGAAACGAGTAGAAAGAGAAAGAGAAAGAGAAAGAGAGAGAGAGAGAGAGAGAGAGAGAGAGAGAGAGAGAGAGAGAGAGAGAGCCCAAGGAGTTTTCGGTGAGCAGATGCTCGGGTAATGGACGCATTAGGGCAGCGATCCCTGCGTGTGAGGCCGGAATCGAGCACGAGAGCACCATGAATAAGAAAGTGGGTAGGCGGTTTCTGGAGTACTCCGTGGACGATCACTAGTGAGCTTGGTGAGCAAGTTTCGGACTTTTTGGGGATGGTTTTGGCGTGAAGAGTGTTTTGTGAGTCACTTTGTTTTGTGGGTAAATAAGTTTTATATTGAATATATTGTTTTTGTTGGATTAATGTGATGAAACGCTGAAGTTTCTGAAACGTTGTGTTAAATATATACTTATTACTTAATCAACTTGTTTGACTCTGAGACATTTTAATATTCTTTTAAGTTTCAAAAAATTAAAATATATTCAAACAAGACATTCAATTAATTATCATATACTTCAACATAATACTAAAGAGATTTTGATAAAACAATAAAAAGTGTTGAACTTTATTAGAACACTGAAATTCAATGTGAAAGGGACACTGCGTATCTAATCCAAAATATTGGTGATTACGCAAACATTTCTATTAGAGAACATGACTTTCTAAGCACCATGATTAAGCGATCCTGACTAAAAGCAAGATTAAGGATCTTAATCTTATTAATTTATGCTCACATAAATTAAAGAAAGAATTTCAATCTTAGTTTTCAATCCACTAATATCACCAATAAATCATTACTTCCTACCTCAAACAGCGCGCTTCCTCCAACACTTAAAACAATCCCACCTCCCACCTCACTCAATAAACAATTACCTCCATAAAAAACTCCTCTCCAAAAATCCCCTCCCCCCAACAGTCCCACTCCAGCTCTGCAACAAATCTTCAGCGCGCTCTTAGATTTACATCCGGATGAACATTAGCGTCGACAGTCTCTCGCTCGCGCTCACATCCACGAATGCGCGCACGCACTCGGCAACTCCCGGGGGCGCCGGACGTTAGTCGCAGATGGCGCGTATTTATAGTCGAGCCGTGACTCCCCGTACTTTCTCCTCTCGGCGCCGTAGGACACGCGCCGGGAATGAAGAAGTCGCGAGCAGCTGCCGCGAGCGCGTCCGGAAGACGCACCGCGCCGAAAGTTGAGAGAGAGAGAGGCCAGGAATATGCGCGACGCGACGAAAATTCAATTTTCGCAGGACTAGTTAGCAAGAGAGTCTAGGAGCGTTCGGGGATTCGCGAATGGCGAGAGCTCTGGATTTTGGTCTGGTGCGACGGGAGGGGTATATGTTTAGTCGCGCGTGTTTGGACGATGGATGTGGGATTCGAGTGGGTGGTCTGGGGGGCGGGAGTCTTTTGGGACACGTGCGAAAGTTTGCTTTGACGGCGCTGGACTAATGTCTTCGTATTGAGTTATTTGATCACGTGAAGGTTTCTATTAAGTTATAAAGTTTGAGGAAATTTTAATTTTCGGATTTGAATTACCACTGATGCGTTGGATGAAAGAGGCAGGTGGAATTAAAAGTTCGCTCTTTTTTATTCAATGTCTGAATTATAAATTACTTTTGCTACTACAAGATCAAAACTCCAACATAATCTCACCCTATTAAACGCCTCAAATAAACCCAACGCCCAACGAAAGTAGTAGAAGCTAGAAAATCGCCTGGCAAACAGCGAACAGATAATCGGACCGACATAACGCCGGAAGCCACGGCAATTTTTCTTGAGCCTCGCCTTTATGGAGAACGCTGCGCTGCACGTCAGCGGCGTTAAAGGTCCGCTCTCTAATGATCGATGACTCACGATAATGGCTTGTATCCCCTGAAAGTGTGTTCACGCCGTCGCGAGACGCGCTTGGTGAAAGCGCGCCAGCGCGGGATAAATCGAGGCTTAATCAAGTGTGCGGAGTGGCGCGAAAAGGGTTTCTGAGAGTACGCGTTTTGTGCAGGGCTGAAAAAGGCCGGAGAGTACTGAGCGGTACGATGATCCTTGGTGTGTTGAGGCTTGGTGGTATCATAGATTTGATAATACGGAAGTGAAAAAGTTAGAGATGAGTGAATTTTAAAGAGTTTAGTAGGATTCTATTAAGGGGGAAAGGCTAGTTTCAGCTGAAAGTTAATAATATAATTACATAATTTAATGTCAAATACATATTTATTATTGAAAATTAATCCTTTTTTCAACTCATATATAAAAGTAATACTGATCGAATATATATATAGTAGATAAAGTCAATTAATTCTTTTGAAAAATTAATATCATGTTTTTTCTATCGATTTTAAGTTAAGAACTTTTTTAAATGATTAGTAGATCAATATTTAAAATTTTAACAAGATAAATTTGTATTTTAAAAGTAAATGCAAGTTTATTGTTATTAATTCATCGTTTACAAAATGCATAACTGTGATCACAACGGTGATCACTTTGCAGTAAAAAAAACTGTACATTTCTATATGAATTTTGTATTGCTTGCTACTGCATGATATTCTGACCTGATTATACTTTTATTAACTACGCTATGTAAACAATATTCAATTTTATGTTCTAATTTAACTATAACAAGTAGTGTCTAGACCGTTTAGACAAAAAATATTGCTTTCATCGAAACAAATACTGTTTAATCTGAAGTACTCACAAAATTGAACTGTAAGCCAGATTAATATTTTTTAAATTTGAAAAAGTAAAATAAAGTTTTTTTTTCAAACTTTAGATAAGTCTTGTAAGACTAATTATCAACATTGTAAGAAACTGATTGCTACAAAAATATGTTACTGTTTTCTTAAGAAAATATTAAAAATCTCCTAGACTTGAGATTATCTACCTTTTCATATTTCAGTATTTATAAACACATCCCAAAATTTTAGCTAAATTGCAAAGATATCGAATCCAAACCACAATATCTGAAAAACTTCTGAACACCTTACAGCCCTTTATTATTTCACGAGTATTACGAAATCAGGAAATTAAAAACTCAAACTTTTTAATTATAGTTAAGAGTTGTTCATTGTTGATTCGCTAAATTATATCATAAATAAATTTTATTGTTCTGTCAACTACTTCACACAGCATGCCTAAAAGAAGAAAATGCAATCCTAAAATGAAAAATACTCATCCAGAATTTAAATTACGAATTAAAATCGAACAACTATATAAATGAATTATGTAGGGGGTCATGCATTTTCCTCGAGGCAATTGTAAAAGCCCGTAATAAGTGTTTATCATTTTCCAAATTCACCGTGGCATCGGAAGATATATCCGGAATAATGGATGTACCAATTAAAAATATAATTACAGTTACCGAAGCTGGAGAGAGAAAACAGTAATGCTGCATATTTCGATATTTGCTTCTCTTTGCGGGTGCTGGTATAACGCCGAGGCTTTTTAAGCGAGCTGAGCAAAAAAGGCCGTTTTTCATTGTTTCGTGATAATGATCGTAAATTAATGTTAAATCTAATTGATAAGCTTTGTAGCAATTTAATACATGATTGTTATCCTGATATCTAATATTTATTATGAATAATAGAATAAATATATAACAAATATCTTCATCTGCTGTAAATATAATAATTCATATAACATATCGTTTGATGTAATTTATGATGTATATTTTTAAATCCTTTGGATTAAGGACAATTCATAAATTTAGGAAAACAATTCACAATTACAAATAGTATATTAATCCATATAATCTCTTTTTTGTTCCAGACTGGAAATGATTACAAATCAGTAGAAAGTTCCCCCCACATAGAAAGTAAAGTAAGGTAAGTCACCTACCTTTTTTCTCATGGAAAATAACTCAAATTAAAATAATAAGGCTTTAAACGAAAATACCTCCTTATCAATCATTAAAATAGCAACCTCAACAACCTACAAATTCGAAACGCCTCTTCCATCGTTCTCTATTTATCAAAACCGTCTCCAAAACGGCCGGGAACTTAATAAATCAAGACGTTAATACTTGTTGATCGTTCGAGAAGTGAAACCAAAATTCAACCCTTATTAATCGCGCGAAGCGGTCGATGACATTAATCGATGACGTCCATCCGATCTCTCGTCGCGCGCACGGCAATTCGACCGGTTGACGGATCGGCTGCCTCGCGGAATTATATCTCTCTCTCATACAACGCAATATTACGCGATGCTAGCTCGTAGCGTGAAAATAATAGCCGGCATTTGCGCGCTGCTTGATTCACTTTGTTTGGGTCGTTATTCTATTTAGTCTTTTCTAGAGGATTTCTTCTTTGTTTCGAGGAAATCTATTTTAAGATTATGTTAGTGGAGGTATCTAAACTTTTTTAAATAAGTTAGTTGAAGAAAATTAGAGTTTATTCTTTAAAGTTAAAAAGTAATTGAATAATGTTTGAATTTCAGCTTTATTACGTTGGAATAATAATGGGGCTAATAAAATCTTGCCATTTATTTTTCCGGATAAATTGAGAGAAACAATTTATATTCTGTGATGATGAAATATTGTATATAACAATTAAACTTAACTCTAATATATTCTTTAAAGTCAAAAATATCATTTCCATTAATAACCATTTAAAATTCATTATAATTTCTGAAAAAAAAAATCCCAATATCTGCCACAATATTTATTAAATCATATCCAACCAATCAAAAATAACACATACCCAAATTTCTTCCCAACTCACCTCCCAATTCTCAAACATACCCGATAAATCATCCCCCAACCCCATAACTTGCCCCCACCATTTCAGAAATCGACTTTCGACGTTAGTCGCGTGCCACTTTTCAGCCATCCACCAGCCGCGCGTGCGCGTGCATCCCTCAAATTCGAGCGAAATCCATCCATATATCAAACGCGCAATCAAACAGGCCGTGGCGCAATCGGGCTCCTCGCCTATTTCTCCGTCTCCCGGCGATTATCAGCCAGCTGCCGTTTCCCAGGGCGCTTTTAAAAGCGTCGTTAATCGACGCCCCTAAGCGCGCCTCTGTCTTATCCGAGGCTCCGATCGTCCGATGATAATTCGGATCACGGCATTCGTGACGGAAGTTGTTGCGAAAGTGCAGTCGGCGAGATATGGGATTATTATTATTGTTTTAGTTGAGGCAGCGATTTTCGGGCTGGCTGTAATCGCGCTGGGCGAGAATTGAGCGGGGGCTGGATCGTGACTCGGAGAGGTTTACGGGATACGTCGGTCTCGTTTTATAGGATTCGACGACGATGCTTTTGACGATGATTGGTGGTAATGAATTTTGAGGGAGTTTTTCCAGATTAATGGATCTGGCGGCTGTCGGATAATATTGGTACGGTTTTGTAGTTAAATCGTTTGATTTGTTTTGTTATTTTAACGTTAGGTTGTAAGTGACATTGTTTTTATATTCGGTTTATAAGAGTAATATTTACGGTGAAAAAATATACTAAAGTGAGATCAAAATTATATTATGAACTTTTTTATAATTCATCGTCAATCATGATAATAATTTAAATTAATACTTTGCTTTTTATTTAAGTGAAATATGTCATAAAATATTAAAATTATCGACTGAATCCCTATTGATTTCCAGCGGGTATTAAATATAGTTTTTTTTTATCTTAAAAATAGCACGTCAATTTATTAAACATGATTTCACGTCAAATAATAAAAACGAAAATCAACAATAATTCATTAAATTAATGTCATAATTCCTTGTTCGTGCATTCGTCATTATTTAAATAAAATGCCCTTGTTGAAGCCTCTATAATTCACCATGAATCCACATACACAAGCCTTGACAAGCAATATTCAAGACTGGTTCCATCACCCAACCCCCATCGATTTAACCCTCCGATTATTAAATTCTCTTCATTTACCACCCCGACCCCAAATCCCAGCCCGCATAATTACACCCTCAGTCAAGACGTTTTTCCGCCCATCATCGGCGCACAAACGGAGACATTAAGCTCACCTCTCATGGGGTAGAGGCGAAACCTATCCCTTTCACCCTGGCGACGCGGAAAAAACTTGCATCGTAACGCGGCCCGAGCCGGCCCTCTTTGAGCGAGTTCGCTTATCGAGAGTTATTCTTGGCTCCCGGAAGCCTCTTAATCGCCTTGATGCGCTCGATTTTTTTCGAGGCCACTTACACAGGAGCCCCCGTCTTCTAAAACGCTGTTTAGATGCGCGACGACACGACATGGAGAGTGGGTGATGCATCGCTTTTTCGGCGATGATGCATCGCTTCGCGACGCTTTGGGGGGGGGGGGGTTAATGGGCTCGGTGTCAGAGCGACTTTTCAAAAATTCATCATTATTTAACGCGCCGATAAAAGGGAGACTCGAGGCACGCCTCGAGTCTGGCTCTTCTGGATTGAGCGATGATACGGGGTTGAAAGACCGTTGCTGAGCCGATGCAAAATCTGATTTTGCTGGGTGGTCTAGGTGGTTTTTTCTTTTCCACTCTGTGAAGTTTGGATATTTACGAGTTGACTACTTAATAGATTTCATTTAGGATTATTCAATTTTTATGATATCAAATTGCACTTTACGGTTATAATGCATTTGATAAATGCATTTTGTAAAATATGAATATTTCAAGTAAATAACATTTTATGTTGAAAATGAAATCATTGTAATTATTGTATTTCCTAATTGGTATAATTAATTTGTAATATTTTAATAGATTTCATTTTCTGTTAAATACATGGTCTTTGATAGTATAAAATAAATGGCACCTATAATAATCAATTAGAAAAAAGTACTTTTAGAAATTGTTGTGTTATTCAGTAAAAGCGTATACATATACCATTTCATCATAAAACAATACAAAAATTTTATTATGAAATAAATTTCTTAATATCAAATTTCTTCGTCAATATTTTAATTGATAAAAAATGCTCGATAAAATGCAGTATGTATAAACCGTTTTTTTTTTTTTTTTTTTTTTTTTTGCTCATTGAGTACACATCAAAGCTGTTTGCATCAGACCAATATCTAAAATTGTGTTTCGAAATAAAACACTCGAAACTTCGAAGCGTAAAAAAAAACGTAAACGCAGCTCTAACTATAACAAACAAAGTATTCATCGGCGATTCGCTTAATCTCAAGTTGTATCTTTCTGGATAAATACAGGGCCAAAACGTTCTCGCTGATGAAAATTATTTAAGGGACATGCGAGCCGAAAATCAGTCGCCGATGTACAATATTAAATCAGCCCCAGGGTTGATACGCTGGAGTGTTTATATTCAAAGGTTTTAGCCGAGCATGCATGTTCAAGACGAAGTATTGTCGGGACCAAAGATGTTCCTAATCTATCCTCAACCAAATTCTCTGCAAGAATGCAGATTCGATCTGGTGGGAGAGCTTAAATTATAAATGGACTTAAGTTCTGCGTATGTAGAGAATGAATGAATGTAAAGGATTTTTCCCGGAGGAGTTTTGGACTATAGCGAATGTTTAACAAAATAATATTATATTATAGTATACATAAATTTCGATGACGTAATTCCAAAATAGAATCATCGCCAAATCAAAGTTACACAATATCGATTTCTCAACGAAACCCCAATATATCCTCCGTGGAAAATCCTTGCCTCAGTTTCGCTTTTCTCAGCCCTACCTTGAGCGCGAGGGCTGGCAAGACGCGGATTATTCCGAGCGCTTGCATACGAAAAAATAAGCCGCCGCCAACGTCGCCATCACCATGGCTGAACCGTCGTGCCGCGAGCGGCGATAAAAGGTGGAAAAGGCGCCGGAGAGGTAAGCCAAAGCTCGCGGAAAATCGTCGTGCTGGCAGAACGCCGCGCGGACCGATTTACTGGGCTCTTTGTTGTGCGTCGACCCCCCATCCCAGCCTTGTAGGCTCCCGGTTGAACATGCGTTGAAAGAATGCGCACAGAGCGTAGAGGCGGTTAGGTACACCTTTATTTTTTGCTTTATGACGTGGGCTTAATTGCAGGTGTTTGTATTGTGGGGATGGGAGAGCTGTTGAGGCTGGAAAAGTTGGGGAGATTAATGCTTTTTCAGGTGAGAATTAATGTAATGCAAAAATTGTGCGCTACTAAAATAATGAAAGCAGTGGAGATCTGTTGGGTTATATGAATATAGTATGAAAGCATTATGTATTATTTATATTGTAATAATCTAGTTTATCAATATTTAAAATTAAATTCTGTAGAGCCGTTATTAAAAATTCAAAGTTAATTCCATTAAAACATTTTATATAATATCTAATTATATAATATCAAAATTAAATTGTGGAAATTATTATAAAAAACTAATATCTATCTTGAAAAGAAATTTATTTACAAAAAAAAATAAAATAAAAATGAAAAATGTATTTTACCAACCATTCAGTAGATATAAGTCGAGTTTGATCAGACATTACACTTACTCCATCTGCATTATTTATTTTATACTCAAGGTACACGTATCTATTACGTAACGTGTTACAGAGCTAAGTTTACTTTAATCTAAACAAATCGAACAACCCTAATAAACAATCACATTTTAAATCTACATCGAACCCGACAACTTCAAAGCAACAAAACCAAAACAACCCATCCCCGCTCCCTACCCCAGCACCAAATTCCAACCGCAGAAAAATCATTACCCAGCCAAGCAGCCTGCCCATCCATTTTCCCCGTCGCTTATCCCTTCCCCAAAAAGCGCCAAAAAAAACAAGCGTATCCCTGTCGCGCGCACCGAAACGAGACACCGCCGCGCGCGAGGCCTCAAGGTGTTTCGCTCGTCGCGATTAATGCGCCGCCAGCCAGCCAGCCCCGGCTCCGTGTGCACGTGACGCCGGGCACACTTTCCGCACCCGTGACTTTTTCATTTTCGTACAAAGCGGCATCCATTTGCCGACGACGACGACTCTACTTTTTTTTTCTTCTCTTTCTCTCTCTTGCTTCTTCGTTCATCCTCTCATCTTCGCGAGGGGTTCTTCTCAATCTTCTCCTCCTTTTTTTTTGCCTCGCCCGGCCGATGTATTTTCGTCGTCTACCCCCTTTCGACGCCAGGCGACGTTCGGATGGCTTGGGCGCGAGCTCGCGCCTGCTTTCTCTATCGATGAATCGCGGGGTAAATGTGGTTGGAGGTGAAGTAATGGCTTTGTAGGTTTAATAATATTTTTTTTGTAATGAAAAATAAGTGGTGTTAAATGTTAATTTACTTTTGGTTAACTGGGACCTGCCAATTATTGATTTTATGTTTGATATTTTGTTATATAAGTTGATTGGTTTTTTCATAGCAATTTGTAAGTTTGTTATAATTAGAAAATTGTAAAAAATATAAATTCAAGAGATTTATGCAAATATGAGCATTTATTTATAAACTCTGATTTTATCGAAAAATCTATAAAGAATAAAAAAACGTGTGATATAAAAATCTCATAAATATGAAAAGAATTTGAAAAGCTGCAATCATAGGTTGAGTATGTAACAAAGAATGACAAAAAGAGAAATAGAGACGTCTGGAAAAAAATTTGCAATCTCTTGTAGGCGTCGAGACGAAGTGAATGCGCCAGGGAAATACGAGCCGGCGAGGCATATAAGAATGAAAATGAAAAACTTGTATGTAATTTTGTACACGCTTGTCAAATGAAAGTCATAAAGATATACTTTATTATGGTTTGTGTTGCACTTGATTTATTTTACATGCATTTCAATTTTTTATATTTATTTGCACATTATATTTTGATATAATAATTTAATTCATATAATATTTTTTAATTAATTATTATTATTTTTGCTTTATTAAAATGAATATGTCAATATAAATTTTGTATAAATTGCATATTATTTTACATCTCTGTTATATTGATACAAAATATTACTGCTATAAATTAATGGATGAACTGTAATGCACTAGAAATACAGTGTTATAAATTGGTTTTACTTCGAAAAATTATCATTATAATACACTACACTTTAAACTTTTTCTTACTATTAATCATTTTCTTTATCACACAAAAGGGTTAAAAATTCATTAATCAAATGTTCAGAAAGTAATACCTAAATATTTATCGAAATCAAAATAAAATTCCTTAACATTTTTTTCAATTTATTTTCGGTCTCATTTTGTCCTTAAATAAAACAATAACCAAGGCACTAAAATATTCTCTTATAATTATTTCAATGAATCGCCCAAACTAAAGAACCCTAATCCTCACTCACCAATTCAACAAATTATAAATCACAAACTTAAACTCCACCCCCTCAGATTTCATCAAATAACCCACAACTCCCAGCTCCCTCTTCTCCCATCATTACCTTTCAATATAGAATCCGTAAGCGGCTCCTCGATCACGAAGCAGCGCGCGCGTGTAACGAATCGCCTCGCGACGCGATATCGGAGCAGGTTAAAAGTATCACTTTCCACTGTGGTAATAAAATAGTGATTAATTGAGGAGTCGCGCGCCCCGACTGCGTAATTAATCAAAGTTTTTCCGCGCGCGGCCGGCGCGTCACGTCTGAGATTCACGATGAGTTTCAGGCGCGTCGCGAGCGAGAAGGAGGGAAAGAGCGAGCAGGTGAGGGTGGAATAAAAGGAGAGAGTTGGGAAAATGTTAGAGTGGCGGGGTGGTACGTGTGATTTTATTATTGGCGAGATCGCCGATGACGGGTTGAATGTAAGTTTAATGTTCGGGGATTTATGCGTTTTGTGAATGCAAATGCATGTACGGGTAATTAATGAAATTAAGTGAAAATTCGTGTGTTTCTGGCGAATAAATTTTTATTATTCAGGAGGGCAAAGTTGTCGAGGGTGCATTAGCGAGGGCAATTTTTTAGTATTATAATAACGCGTGATTACGGACGAAATTAGCAGGAAAATCATTTTTGTGGTGATAACTATGAATTTCAAAAGAATACTTTTTAATTAATGTCGATAGCACGTTTTAACTTTTGGAAATTATTTCAATTTAATACAAAATTTAACCTTAAAAATTGTTAGTTTTTAACTTTAAATAATGAGTGCATTTTAAATATACAGTTATACGTGTTTCAGAAATATATAAATGCATTCAGCTAATGCATATACTATAATACAAGACGACCTCATCAAAACTAAAATACATTCCAATTTGAACTAAAAGCTAGATTTTCAATTATTAAAACCACGTATACCAAATTAAACAACTTCCTTTCAGTCTTTCATTATTTTCAAAGTTTAAATTATTAATACTTGTTATATTAATCATTACTTTTATTTTTTAATTCCGTAATTCATATTATAAAAAATAAAAATTAAACTAAAAATAAGAAAAGAATAATTGGTAACCACAAAAAAAACGGAACTTTTTATCTCCATTTATGAATATTTGCGAATGCACCAAACCCTAATAAAAAAAAAAAACAAATTCATTCCCAAAAATGCAAGTAATCCGCAAAATCAAAAAAGCACTCGCAAAACGTAAGTCATCGAGCGGTCATCAAAGCAGCACTCTGATCACATACAATTACCCTCAACGTAGTCACGCCTGATGTACCTATCATTAATCCCACAGGCGCACGAATTTCCACGCTGCTCATAGTCCAGCTACGACTTATAGGCGTCGCCATCGATTAGCGCAGCTCTTTTCGCGCGATCCGATCGAGTAAATTTCGAGGCCACGATTATCGGCGCAACTCTGGGTTATTGATGTCGCGCGCGCGTTTAATCCGCTGTCTTTTATCGGCCAAGTCAAATTCAATTCTCGGGCGAAATTTATGTTCGTGGCGGTTTGGTCCCTCCGGATTTTCAGTTGAAAAGTTTGGCTGAACCACCGAGCTGGGCGCGTTGCGGCTTGTGCGTTTGTGTAGTAGGGTGTGTTTTGATCGGTCATTGACGAAACGATTGATTGTAGGTAAATGTTTATGAGTTGGGGAGCGTGGAGAGTATTTAAGAATTTTTGTGGGGAGTAATTGGAATTTAGAGTTGTACAATATTGTGAGGAAATTTTAATATAGATTTTGTCTGTTCACTGGGGTATTGATTCAGAAAGAATAATGTATTTTATTAAATCTAAAATTTGCTGTGCTGAGTATCTATTAACGTTTACAAGTCATTTTAAGAGATTGATCATTGATTTATTCATTTTCGGGAAGATGTTAATCGTTGATTTAGAATTAGAATTTACTTATGCATCATATTCATCTTTTTAGAAGATAAATTTTTAATTTAATATCGTTGAGATAAAATAAGGTGTACGTGCCACCTGACTAATGAATTAATAAAATTCATTTAAAATTCTTCATTGGTTCAGTAAAATTTAATATAATTTAATACCACAAAAGCTAAAACCAACAGAAAAAGTAATATAATCAATAATTCAGCAGTCTATCTACTAAAAACGCAGTATATGCAACCCAAACTTATTTATTCAAGTTCTCGCAGATATACTACCAAAGCATCGAAAATTACTCAATCTACAGCTCACCGTAACAATTCATAAATAAAGTCTCGCGCCTCGGCTGACGTATACAGCTGTTGGATGAAAAAAAAGCACGGCAAAAAGAGTCTCGCGCGCGCCGCATGCAACCGTCCGTCGACCCTTCGGAAATTTCGACACGGCGTTCGCGTGTTAACATCCAATTCCGGGGTGCCGTGCGGCCGCTGCCGAAAATGAGGAGAGCGGATTTTCACTTTTACGCAGATAGAGGCATTTGCGCCGGAGGAAGGATTGAGCTGATTTTTTCGATTGTTTGTTTGCGAGATTTTTCTTGTCGTATATTTCTTCATAGTTGTATTAATTCTTAATCAGTAGTGCATTTAAACCTTAAATGTTACATTGGGTAAAATTGATTCAAAGAAGGGCATTAATTTTTTTACGCAAAATCTATTTGTATAGTAAAAATTAAATTTTTAAAACTGATGAAATAAAATGATTTTAATCAATCAAAGATTTAAAATATAATAGGATTTTTTCTTCTGGATTTCTATATTGGGTGTATTTCACCCAGAATAACTATTATGTAGTTTCTGGAAATAGCTGGCAGCTAGTCGATTAAGTTTAATTATGTAACAAGATTGTCAATAATGTCACAGTTACTAAATTTGACTTTAATATTGGCAGTTGTATCTTTTTTATAGTTAATAAGATTTTTCTGAATATAGTAGACTAATATATTTATATCTGTTCTAAAACGTGCCTACAAATTTGCAGAAAACAGACACTTTTTAGAACCTTGCATGACGTAAGTCATAAACTCAAATATCACTCAAAATATTCCATTCACTAAAGTTGAGAAAAATTTTCTTGTTTTCTGAACCATTACACAAGAAATATATGCTCGAGTACGTGTACATTCGTGGACTAGATACATACGGCGACGTGTTAGTCTCAGCTTATTTTCATAAGTTTGTAGAAGCTAGAAAAAACAATATATTATTAAAATTAAGATTTCAGATTTCATTAATAATAATAAAACTTCTATGATATGATCTAATTGACAAGACAAAAATATCCCAACAAACGCATCACCACTTTATTCATGTTCAATGAATGACCTAAGAGTAAAATAGCTCTAATTCGTAGGCTAATTTTAATACGACCTACTTAGCCCCAACAATCTTCTCTTTCACTCCGAAGCAACCTCACTATTTCCAGTCCCTCTATCGTCCAACAACAGAACTCATGAAAAGCTCTGAGTGCACCCGAGCAAAAAAAGGAACCAAAATACAAGGGAGGGGGGGGGTTGCAAGGAAAAATAAAACTCTCAGACTCGGCACGCTCTCCCAAGACAGGTCCCTCCTCTCTTCCTGAAAAGTGTGTGCGCGACTCTCGGCGAGATGAGATCCGACGGGAATTTCTATTCGCCGAAGAATATAAACGGTCGTGTCTCAATAGAACCGGGCAATAAATCCGAGAGAGCGCCCCATCAAGTGCGCGAGTCCCATTCGTTCCTCACCCTCTCCCCTCTTTTTCTCTCTATCTCTCTCTTCTTTTCTTGTGTGCGCGTTTACACGCGTCGTCCCGACGCTTCGATTCTTCGGGTTTCCCAGGAGCGCGCGCGCAGTCGAATGATAACTCGATTTTGTATTGTCGCGCGCGGGAGGAGAAGAAAGAAGAGGGATGTACAGTGGCGCTTCTTGTCATCGTTCATTTTGCTGGCTTTGCGAGTGCCGAATTCCGAATTTGTATTTTTAGGGTTTGATTGAATTTTTGGATGCGGTTAGAAGTTTATTTAAGCTTGAGATTAATCTGGATTGTGAATTTGCGAATTGATAGTGGTTTTTTGAAAGCTTTGATATTTACAAGTTGAGATTCATCTTTTCAGAATGAATAAGTCTAATAAACAAGTACGATCGTTATGTGTTCGACAATCCTGGGTGGTATAGTTTACGTTTTACAAGGATATAATTATTTTATTCTACATACTCTCAAATACTTGCCAACAATAACTTGAACATACAGCTGTAATTGTATCTACCGTGTATTTGACAAATAATTAAATAAATAAAAGAAAAAAATTTCATTGCGAAGTTTTAAAAGGTAACAAAGCTTAGTTTATAAAATATAATTTTGTATACTCTATTTATGAAATCCATTTTTATCATTCAAATTGAGAATTTTTTAAAACAAAAAGTCCATAGTTTACTTATTATTTAGTGCACGAAATGCGGTATTTCAATTTTATTCAATTTTTCTAGCATCAGAACTTTTATTAATAAAATTATTAAATATGATATTTGGGTCAGCGATTACCGCATAGTATCTGCTAGAGTTTTACCACAAGTAAAATAAACTTTCAAACCTGTATTTTCATTTTCGTACAACTATTTTTCGGGGAGATTGAGAATTTCAATTCGTGTCATTTTCAGCGAATGTACGAGTACCAGATAAAGTCCTATATTTAAAAGCAAAAAAAAATATATTCTCAATTTTAGTTCAAAACAAACAAAACAGTTTGATACGTTATTCCTCCATGCATCTTTTAAAATCACTTTTTAATCCTAAGTCGAATTTAGAGTCACGAAAAAAGTTAAAATCTTATCCTCCTTACATTTTATTTAACCATTTATATTTGAAGTCGATCAATAGAAAATATTTTTCTCTTCCTCTACTTTCAACAATCCCCACCTCATATCCATTGTTCCCTTAAAATCAATCGCCAATTTCTACTGATCGAATGCAATCAAACCAATTATCATTAAAATAAATCAACGAAAAGATTCGAATTCTTCTCGACCCATCGGCCGATATATAATCCTCTCCAGGCCACTTTGCAAAGACGAAAGAATGCAGAGGCATTAGCTCCGACGACCGACTACTTTGCCCGGACTCGTAGATTTCAATATGATATCGCGCACTTGCCGCGGATTTTGTTCCTTCGTGATATTGTGTCTCTCGAGTAAACGTATATGTATCGGTGTGTCTGTGTATGTGTATGTGTGCACATGTTGCTCGTGAGCGCTTGGATCGCGGCATCGCTAAGCAGAAGACGCGCTGCGGCTAACCGATTTCCAATTTTCCGATATTTACGACGCTGCGTTTTTCCATCGTTCTCGTTCTCTCTCTCTCTCTCTCTTCTCTCTCTCTCTCTCTCTCTCTCTCTCTCTCTTTCTCTCTCTCTCTCTCTCTCTCTTTCATCCACTTTCTTAAGCCCTTTGTGGTAAGCCCAGCGGTTTTTTATGTGGCTTGTCTCTGGTTTTTTGTTGTTATCTTGCAAATAATTTTAGCTCTGTACTTTTCGAATTGAATTGAAAATTGTGACTATGTTTGAATTTATTGTTTATAAAACTAGTTTTGGATCGATCAATAAGCAATTTGTTTTTCATTGAAAAATATTAGCTTTGGAAATGTCAATGTCTAAGTGAAAATCGATATTCCAAACTGAAACAAATACTTAACTAATTTAAAAACTTAGATCATTATTGATTCTTTAAAAATGCTAATTTCATGCCTTTTAAAAATACTATTTTCGATGTACAAACCTTAATAATCGATATCTTAACTTTTCTTTACATAAACTACATTTATATTCGGTCCACAGTAACAAATCCTCCATAACAACTCCAATCCACACCCACCACCAGCTCATCAAACACCTCCAAAAACGCAAAAATCACCCCAGCAACAATTACCTCCAAAAATCCCTGCAGCCTCGCTCCAAAATTCACAAGCCAGCGTCCCAGAGCGACCCTCAGCGTCTCGCAGCATCTCGCAATGTAAATAACCCTGGTACGCTGAAGTACGTTCCCAGCGTCCAGGCGCCCAGGCCAAGTCTCCGCGAAGAAGCACGGCTTCAGCTCTCGGCCAGATATGAGACAAAAGAGCTCCCCGGGGTGCCCGCGCTATCGCCCTGCAGGCATTAGCCGGCTAACTGCACCCAGGATGCGCGCCACTGGATATAGACGCGTGTTCGCTGCGTTATGGAGATGGACGTTGCGCGTGTAACGAGGACGCATGGCCTGCTGGGCGAGAGAAAAATCGCAGGTGGTCG
>JAPYZA010004950.1:0-12706 GCA_030522685.1 Eupelmus azureus | reverse complement strand
TTGCCATTCTCGCGCGAATTAGTAGTTTCGATAAACCTGCACTTTGCCGGATCCTAATGCCGCCCTAGTCCTAAGCTAATTATTCAACGATTCGTACCGCTCGATATTGCATTACATATACAGCTACGTGCTTATGCTAAAAATTATTTTAGCGCTCAGAGACGTGGGAGCTGACTGGGGCCGCTCCCAGAAACTACAAAAATCCCTTAATGTTAATTCCCGGGAGAAAATCTACTCGAGCCGGTTACCAGCTACTTATTGAATCCGTTTCTCCTCTATGTATATACATGTATATATTTTTATCGACACTCGCGCGCGCTTTCGCAAACCGAGAATAACTTTTTCTCGCGCGGCGGAGGCTAATCAGAAAAGCCCCTTTGTGTATAGAGCTTCGCCTACTCTGAGATATCGGCCGCCGGAATCTCCGAAAAGACCGATGGGGAAACGAGAGGTGAGGAAATATCGAAAAGTCAAAGCGCCTTTTTTCACCTTTATCGCAATGATATCGAGGTAATCTTATTACCGAAAAGAATTGATCAAGAAACGAGACGCGTAATATTAATGTTCGATTTTTTCTTCGTGAAAAGAAAGCTTCGTATACTTGAGATATTTAATACATAATTTATAGTCCAGCTTATTGAATTATCGCTCAATTACAGCTCTGATTTACCGCATCTGCGATTTTTTCCTCGACGTGTTTAAAAGTAACGATGACTCGTTTTGCAAAATTGAAAAAAAAAAAAATCTCGCCGCAACAAACAGTTTTATACCGGCGGTTTTATGAGGCGTATCGGTGACTGAACAAATAATACGCTCAAAATCGCGAAAATTATCTAATTGGATTATCGATTAATCATTATCGTTTTGGAATAAGAGATGCTCAATTAGCGATATTATACGCCGAGTAGTTGGTAAAAGTTCATATCGAGCTTTCTTATAGAATTGATTTTAAAGAAATCAGTTCAAAAACTACCTAGAAGCTTCATAAGTATTCAATTATTTAAGCTGCAGCGAGAAAGCTTATCTCGACGGTAGAGCAAGCTCAGCTCCAAGAATAATCGGCGTCTTGTGTTGTGCAACCTCGAAAATCTTGTTATCAACGGCAAATTCATCGAAAATTTGAATCTGAATTTGAGTTAAACTGGAGCCCTGATCAATAGATTATCGGCCCTCTGTGTGTATTTGCTCGCGCTGTGTGCCAGTCCGTCTGTCTCTCTCGGTGGCCTATTGAACGAGTAGCTAGTGCGCGCGAGCGGGGCCTAGAAGAAGCGTTGAACTCTCTCTGTGTGTGTTGAGCGAGAGAGAGCGAATTCCTCTCTTTCCTTTCGCCGCTCGGCTGCTGAGAAAGAGGTGCGCGCGAGAGATGAGATGGGAAGAGGAGAGGAGCTCGCTAGTCATCCGCGCCTCTCTCTGGCGCAACTGCATAGTGTGTATAGGCTAGCTCTCCGGCGCGGCGGTCTTGGGGCGCGATAAAGAAGCGCACGACAAGTGCAGCGCCGAGCGGGCGCGCAGCTATCCTTCGCGAGCGAAAGGCTCATGCATTTTTCGGCCTCGCCTAGCTCGCGCAGCGCTCGCGAGAGGTGAAAGAGGCGCGCGCACGTGCGCGCACAGCACACAGAGCGCGAGCGAGAGGAGGAAGAGAAAAGGGCAGCAGCGGCAGCAGCAGCGAGTTGCGACACTATAGCGGGGCGTTACAACCGCAGAGGAGGCTTAACCTCGCGTTCTATAGAGGCGCGTGTGTATAGGTGTCGGTGTGCGCGCGCGTTACGCCATCGCGCAACTGCACGTGTGAGAGCTGGCTCTCTCTCTCTCTCTGTGTGTGCTGGAGCGCGCGCGCGCGGCAAGAATGTGCCGTCTGTAATGATGCTCCCTCTCCGCGCGCGCTCTGCTGGCACAACGCGGGGGCCTGATGCACATCCGGGACGATGCTGCGCGCGCGTCCCCACCTTTTGGCCGCGACGCCGCGAGAGGTGAGAGGACCGCGCGCCGAGTGCGAGCGTGCACGAGGGCACCGCCGCCGACCTGGCTCCTTTCTTCGAGCACCTCCAGCTATACATTGTGCAACGGCTAGCTATGCGCACCTATACCGCGGAGAGGCAGAAGCGCAACCAAGGAGAAATGCAAAAATTTACAGACTCTCAACCTGCCTCTAGGTTAATGGGCCTCGTAAATTATTACTCCCTTCTCATACTCGCTCGCTTACTCGCTCTCTCTCTCTCTCCCGATACATGCGGCCTTTTTTCACAGCGATATTTTGCAATTTCGTGGCGCGGCCACTTTTTTCAGACCAACACTCTCTGCTGATGTTGCCGCGACTTTACGTAGTCCTAGGGATCCTTTACAGATGATAGCTTTCTTTGCTGTTGCGGCTCAGCCAAGCAATTCATGCATGCAAGAATGCCATTTTTCAAAAGCATCTATTTATTGTTACCTGCTTTGTTTTCATCAGCTGCTACACTCTCTTATTTTCAAATTTTTTCTATTTATACAACAGGTGATTGATGAATTCAGTATTGTATGAGGGTAACGAGACCTGTATTTTCAGGCAAACGTACTTTTCTTCTACCCGTATTATAGATTATTAAGCATGTCATAGACTTTAATGCTGAAATACGGCCGCCAAGCTCGTGACACTGCAAATCTCGAGAATTTTCAAAAACATTTTTTCTTTTTCTTTCTACCTTGCAAGATCAATTATCAAAATAACTGGTATACCTGCGAATTCCGCCGTAATCTGATATTGCGATAATATATTAATACCAGCCTTACACCTGACTTGTTCATTTTTAACAGCGAACCACGTACGTATTATTCGCGCTAATAATCGAACAGATATATATATATATATATACGAGCAACAACAACATTTGCCGAAACTAGTTATCAAAATTAGATAAGAGCTAGTCAAGCGAAAAGGCGAATTGACAGTAAGCCACAGTCGAGCAGAGTGCGTAAACAGCATTCTCAGCCAAAGCGAAAGAGGAGAGAAGCAATCAGGTAAACCCGCCTAGGACTTTCCTCTTTTTCCTCGGAATAGCCTGACGTCATGGGCTTTGGCTTGGCTTGGCGCCTCGGGTTTCCAGTTACACTAATGGCTTTATTTGAATTTTTATCAGCTCCATACCGGCCACTGCGCCTGAACAATATGCATATTACGTTTAGCGCGCGCTCCTATATAATAGCTCCGCGGCGCGCGATAACGCGCCAGCGGTGACAACACGATGACAGCGATGCTCTCGATGACTTTTTCAGAAAAGCATACAAGCGCCCGCTGGGTATTAATGTCTTTTTTAATAGTCGCTTTAGGAATTTTTTCAAGGAGCCTGCTTTTTTCTTCTGCGAGCCGGAAAAAGACGTGTGTGGTCAGATTGTTTTAATTGCTATAAGATCTGTGCGATGCGAGGTTGTAACGGTACGCGAGGCTCTACCTTAATTACCGGCGTAATCGCGGAGGCTATGAAAAGTTCGATTAATCCCTAACCCTTATCGCTATTAGCTGACACACATTTTGCAGTTTGCTGGAAAGAAGGCGATGAATATTTGAAGAGAAGCCGTCTGCTACTAGACGCTTTTTAATACTCTGCAAAAATGTTAATTCAATTTTGCGACTTTTGCAAGCTATGAGCATGCATATTTCAGAGAGCAGGGAATGCTAAATATAATTATTACTATTATTATGATTATTTTTGCTAAATAATAAACGACATGGCTCAAATAGTCTATATGATTTATTCGTCGCCGAGTTTTTTAAGTGCGCATCATGAAAGATGAAATTCCCTCATCTTTAAATATCAAAATAAAAGCAACTTTTTCTCTATCTCTCTGGCCCTGCATAATTAATCCCATGAAATATTAAAAACCGAGCGTCTGTCCCGATAAACAGAGCGATAAATCCATCGTTTTCTTTCCTCTTTGCGACCGCGACCGCTGCATAATTAACACTTTATCCATCTACTATTTAAAGCTCGGAATGAAAGCTCGATACCTATAAATTAAAGCTTCAATAAGCCAGAGCGCGCGCATAAAGACGTTTATTGCGCAGAGCGGAGCCTTGGTACAGAAAAAAAGGTTGCGGTGGCGGCAGCGCTCTAGGCTCGCGACAGATCCGTTAGCGCGCGCAAGAGAGCCGGCTTATCGGGCGCAGATATCGGCATCGCGGAAATGCCAGGCGACTTCCGTAACCGGTTCCCCGAAGGTGAGATAGAGCCGAGAGAGCGGGACACGAGCGAGCAGAGGCTACTGCCGCTCTCTGTATATACATATACGTGCCTTCTTCGCAAGCGGCCGCACGACCGCGTGTATACGTGTCTGTGTGTTGGTGCGCGCGCAAGGAGAGCCGATGATTTTTCCAGGCACCCGGTTCGCGCGAGGAAATGTAATGGACTGCGGGCTTTATGGTTTCGGGAACGAGCTTTTCTTGTCTACATGAATTTTTATCAAACGATTGGTGTTCTTTATTTACGTTTAATTGAAAAAATGTTTATTTTTCAATTCATGATGAGTACAATAATTGAGTAAGATTGCTGAGGTGCGAAATAGCGATGACGTGAATCGCGATAATAAAAGGGGCTTTCAATTTTCTTTAAATGTTTTACAACGTTTTGCCGTGCGTCTGTATAAGCTACCTGAAAGATAAAGTATAATGAATTACACGAATTGACAGTTGGATGATAAATCCGGTTGAGGCGATCGTTATCGGCTGGACTTGCAGGTAGATATTAATTTACTTCCTGGAGTTATCGAGCCGCTGTCGTGCCCGTGGAATCGGATCCAGAATCGATGATGGATTAATTGTCTTATTGTGCGAGTCGATCGGCGACACTCTTTTGTCATACAATTTGCGTAACGATAAAATACTTTTTATCCTTTAATTATTTCTGGCTTGTACATCTGGCTAAATCGAAGCTTGAAAGTCAAGTCTATGTTTTGAATACACCGATTAAAACATTGCAAATTTATGAGAATAATCAGCTGTCAGGATCTGAAAAACTACAATAGAGCCGGCAAACTCTATCAATATTCCACGTAGCATTGTGCCTTATCAAAATTTTTTTCCCTCAAATTAACGTATAAAATTCATCCGAAGCCTAATCTCGCTGGAACAATCGGCCAGAATCCTCGAAGAATCATAGAATTAAATGATATATATAAAATTTCCCAAGCTCGCTGCGAGTCTGGTGCTGAATATAGATTGCGAAATGCAAAGCCTAAGCACAATGGATTCCATTATTCCGCTGAAATGCATATACATCTTCCAGCGAGCCGCGAGAGCGCGAGAGATAATTTCTCCTTTTCCTTCATAGCTCGCTCGCGCTGTTCGCACGAACAAATCATTCCGTAATATAACGAAAGAAGCTAAAGTTCAGGAGTTCAGGTGTCGGCGGCGGCGGCGGCGGCGGCGGGAAGAGTTGCATAAAGCCGTAATGCTTTCGTCGGCTTTGAGTCATCGATTAAATTTATATTGCTGCGCTGCCGCTAACAATCGGCTGCAATTATGACAACATTGTGGGTTTCGAATTCGTTTAGTAGGTTAAACCTGCGCTTGCGTGTGCTTTAGCAAAAAGCTGTAGTTTATTAATCATGCCGTGAGGAAAGGATGATTTCAGGATTTGTCATGGAGAGAGAGAGGGGGGCGAATTGCTGGGAAACGCGCCGAGGTGCATGAAACGTTAGTCGGATGCAGGAGGCGTCAGTTTGCGGTTCCGTGTATATACGCACCGAGACAGCATTATTACACTAGAGATTGCGATATCGCGCATAAACTTGGACGCGAGACCGCAGACTTAAAATAGCCGGATTTTGTTTAAACTTGAAATGTGGAAATACACATAGGGTGTTGCTAAATTTTTGAGAAACGGCATTTTCCCCTTTCTATATGTAATGATTCGAATGTTCAAGATGAAATTTCGAAAGCGAAAGAGAGTGCAGCTCGCGCCCCTGAAAGAAAAAAGACTTTGAGTCGAATAAATTATTCGAAGCGCGCTCGCACACGTTAAATTCAAATGATGGCTTTCAATTTAAATTAAGCGCGTGTTTTGTCCCCCCTCCCCCCTCTGCAGAAGCATGCGCCAGAACTACCTATCCCGTAGTTTCCCAATTCCATTTGGTTGCGGCAGTTCTCGGCACCTAATTAACAAGCCGCACGAAGCTACAAGCAGAAGGAGAGACATAAGACTCGTCTCGCGTGTCCCAGATTGAGCTCGCTCGGCGAAAAAGTCATCCTCTCTCAGGTGCAGCGGGTCGCGCAGGAGCGAGCGAGTCCCTCCTTTTTCGAAAGGGAGTCGGGAAGCGCGCGAGCGCAGGAGGAAGCCTGGAGCCGTGAATTACTTAAGCGCACAGGCTTTTCCATAGGCTGGTTGCACGAGAGAGCGAGTTTGCTGGCAGCATCTCTGGAAAAGTTTTAACGGCCGGGTTGCGAGAGACAGCCGCTTGCGAAAGAGACAAACGCTCCTTTTTCCTCTCTCTCTCCCCGGCGAACTCTAAGCGAGCGCTTAATAATAACGATCGTTTTATTATTATTAAAAGCGCCGGGGTTATATGCGCGTTGAGCAACTCGCTCGGCGCCTTTGTATACGTGTAGTGGAGGTTCGCTCGCTCGCTAGCGCACGCCTCCTCCTATAATGCGCTTATGTAAGCGTGCCATCGTCGATTTTTCGCGAGCTTAATTGCGCCGCTCGGCAAGTTCGGCCCGCGAGAGGAAAATCGCGATGCAGAGATCGGCGCTGCAGGAGAAAGAGAGGAAACACTCGCGAACGCAAGCAGATCCGTGATGACGCAAGTCGAGCTGCCCCTCGGCCTTCGACGGCTACTCGTTTCCTCTCGCGAACGAAGCGCCTTATGCACTTTCCGAACATTCCCAAAGCGACTAGCGCGCTCCTACACTTCCGCCGTACAGCGAGCGCTTCCGTTTTCTATATAGCTGCGAGCGCGACCCGAGCTTCGACCTCTATAAGTGCTATATAGTGGATTATGCATTACCGATCATTACTTATTCGCTGATTAATCAACTTTTTATTTATTTACATTTACTCCTTTTGAACATGAATCAGTCAAAGAATCTTTTTAATAACCTCAAATCAGATACACTGAATAAAAACCATTCTTTATGTGATTAGTATTCTTATTTATAGAAAAATTCCCCAAATGATCAGTTATTTTATGACAATAATTTACATTATCATGAGTTTTGAATGTACAAATAAAATCCATAGATTTATCAAGTTATTCGAGTGATCATAGCTATTTATTGATATCATCACGTTCAAATCTAGACATGGAGTTTAGTTTAGAAGCTTTATCTTTTTTACAAAAGTATTGCATTAGATGGAATTAAAGCATTTTACAGTTTTTCGTTAGTTTTATCATTTTACATATGAATTTTTATTATAATGAATATGTAAAATTATCTGTGATCTAATTTTTAATAAATTATTTATTTATGGCTATAAAGTAAATTAAGAAAATGTTCTACATTCTACATTGGAATATTAATTATCGGAGAACAAATTTCTATCGATGTTATTTAACTATTTAAAATACACGGTATTGTGCGGCGCAATATACTTGAACTGGTGTCGTCATACTCTCTTATCACGTTTTTGTTAAAAAAATTTCATACATAGAACTCATATGCGAAAAATTAAAGATGAATAGAAAATTGTTTTTTCAACTGTTGCTCTACAGTGTGTTGGCTACTCTTTTATTGTATGATAATAATTGTATATCTGTAAGCAAGCGGGAAAAATTACAAAATGATTGTTTTATAAACGACCTTGTTCAACATTAACATATATGTATATAGTCAAGAATTTTTTCCTTGTGTGTACAGGTTTCATTTTAATATTCTATATTTGTTTAATAAGTATAGATCAATTGCGTTTCCTGTAATCACGAAATATCAAATTTATTTTCAAAAAAATTATCTTTGATGTAGATTCAATTTATACATTCACAATAGTTCAAGATTTAGGATATACCAATTTTCGAACTACAGAGTTTTCTTCAATTTAAAAGAACGTTTAATTCGATGTCCTTATCTAAGTTTGGAAATTGCTTCAACTTTTGTGTAAAAAGTTTGTTTATAGGTATTAAAAATTATAACTACCGAAAAAAATTTTAGTGAAAAATAAAAATATGTGTAATTGCTAGTTGATTATGTACTCTGTCATCTTCGTTTCAGTCTCTTATAATTTAAACAATTAATAAAATTACAATCATTTCAAAAGGAAAATTTGTATTTAAATTTATACAAAGATGATACTTTAAACGTGTTTTTCTCAATACATTAATTTTTTACTTGAAAAGAGACCTCACGCAAGTAATTTTTACGGCTGGAACTAAAATTTATGAAAAGGTTTTTAAAGCTATTGATTAAAAAGTATTTTTTGTTTAATAATAAAGAAGTGTTGTTCTTTTTTTTAATTAAAAATTATTTTTTTCTTGCAATGTGGGTTAATAACATGACGCAATATCTGTTTCAAACAGTGCCACTGATTGATAAAAAATGAATATTGAATATTTTTTAATTCATAAAGAAATTCTAACAAGTGGGAAGGACAAATAAAATTAAACCATATATATTATACTTTTGATAGGAAAAGATATTAAAATTGTAATGTTGGTATAAATTAGTCTTACACATGGATGAATTATCCGAATTCTTTATTATTTATGAAATGCTTATTATTCGATTATAGCTTCGGCAAATTTTCAAATCGTCCAAATACAATGGCACGAGCCAGTTTGAGCAAAAAAGCGCCAGTCCACGCGACAAGTACGATGACAAACTACGACACGTGGAGCGTAAGCGTAAAATACCTCCGGCGGCGCCGTCACGGTTTTACATTCGCGAAACGCGCCTCGGAAACACTTGTGCAAATATAGGAATTATTGGCCCACGGTTTCAAAAGCTTGAGAAGTCGGAATTTTTTCCTCACATTTTCTTTAACTGAAAAAAAGGAAAGGAA
This sequence comes from Eupelmus azureus, assembly GCA_030522685.1. Taxonomy (NCBI): domain Eukaryota; kingdom Metazoa; phylum Arthropoda; class Insecta; order Hymenoptera; family Eupelmidae; genus Eupelmus; species Eupelmus azureus. The sequence goes on along the minus strand of JAPYZA010004950.1, from coordinate 3,740 downwards.
AAAATAAAATACAATTGAATTCTATCGGTCAGAGTATAACTTGGCATTGACAAGGAACAATGAAAAAACGTAGATGGGAGCAAGTGCGTTGAACTTGGCTATAGACAAATTAATTACGCTGCTAATATATGCGTATAAGCGAGGTTCGTTAGAAATTAGCATTTTCCAAGCTGGCCGAGAGGGAGAGATCAGGTGAGGCTCGCGCTTGGCTTTCACGATAAGAGCAGTTGTTATCAGAGCAGCGCGTGTGTACAACTTACACAAGATGTTGCCGATTCGTGGAATTTCAACTTCCCTGATTTCTTCTAACAATTCATTTTTTTTCTCTCGAGCACGTGTTTTTACAAATTTATTTGTTTTGTATTGTGTTATTACATTTGTTTGTTCAATTGTCGTGATTGTACGCTCTTACATGAGATTCTTTAGAAGAATAAAAAAAAAGTGTTCGGCTCTAAGAGAAGAATAAAAAATAAGACGAAGGAAGCGTTGGCGCCCTCGAGCGCGCGCTAAATACGCAAATTACATGAGGCCGCGGCAGTCGGGAGCGGCTAGCAAGCAAGTAGCAAGCAAGCAAACGCGCGCGATTCTTTAAAGAGCCGCGCGAGCTGGAATTTATTGTAAGCGCGCGGAAGGAAATTGAGTTGCCCAATTAGATATTGCGAGGGCGCTGCACGCGAATGAAGAAGGCCCAGAATAGAGGAGGAGAAAAGAAAACGATCTCCCTGCCGAAAAAAAGAGAGCCGAGCTCTCCGCGAGCGCGAGAGAATAAAGAAGCGACTCTCTCGTCCCGGGCCCCGAGCGCGAGCAGGCTAAACTGGTTTTTTAACATTCCTCTCTTTGGATCCTCTCCTCTCTCTCTCTCTCTCTTTCTCTCACTCGCCTCCTCCTTCGCCTCCTCCTCAACGCTGCATGCGGTCCCTCCTCTCTCTCTCTCTCTCTCTCTCTCTCTCTTTCTATTTCTGTTTTTTTAACAGAGAAGAGCAACCCTCGAAAAACACAACCCTGCGCCACATGAAAAATGTAAGCTCTTTTCGTTGCGGGGTATACCTCGGAGAGAGTGAGAGAGAGAAATAGAGGAGCATTGATGCACACGTGCCTCGATCTCGTTCCGGCTTTATCTTTGCCCGTGCTCGCGCGTCTGTCAGAGAATTCCTTTGGAATCTCGGAGCGGGCATAATGCTGCTGCTTCTAGCCGATCCAACCCTCTTGGACGCGGCGACCCGACGAGAGGCCTTCGGATTATTCTTTTTCTTCTCGGAGGAGTGGCCTTTTTTCGCTTTCATTACCGTGATTTTTCATTTCTATTGATGGATAGCTCTTTTACATTATTACTTCACTTCACTCACTTTTACCGCCAATAAACATTTACTCTCAACATGATATGCAGATTTTTCATAACATAAAGCATCAACCATGTCTTTTCGTTATTGCAAATATACCTACTTGATGAACTGCTACCGCGGGTTAAAATAATAAAGACGCGATACTAAGCATAATGAGCTTATTAGTCATAGTGCGCCTGATCAGTATATATTTTTATGAATCATCAGAGCTCAAATTATCATGATTTATAATTAGCCTTCTTTCACAAATTTTTTATGGCTAAAATTAAATCTTTCAACGATCAACATCCTCTGAGCACGGCGGACTTGAAACTTTGAAGATTATGCATCCATAATTAAAATAGCATAAAATTAATAGCTCTATGAAATCGGTGCAACATTACGCGTTTCGTAAACGCGGCTAAAGACTATATAAAGAGTCGTATAAAAATTCATGCCTCTTTACACAGGTTTCGAAAAAATCTACAAAATACAAAAGTATTTTCTAAAAGAATTTGCACAGAAGAAATAATGGAAGCATAGACCTTATCGACATCAGACAGTCATCAGCAAGTCAAATGAAAGTGCAAACACAATAAAAAATCCGTAAACTTGGGCGATTCCGTGTACATCGCGGAGCCGCCGTTGATATAAACGAATAACAAGTCTTGCTTCGACGCTTAGTCGCAGATAAGGTACACCTCCAAAACGCTTTGAGCTCGTTTCCTCGTCTGCGTCAAAAACAAAGCGCGCCTCGTACGTGTGAAAACGCATGAAAGCGAAAATAAGAGGATCGCGCTCAAAATCTGTCAAGCGAGGAGCGCCAGACGTGCGACATTGCTTAAAAGATAATCAACGCTGTAAGTACACAAGTATAAATATAGTTGCGGACAAGCGCGCGATACATTGGTTAAGTTGGGCATTTCTTGTTCTTTTTCTTCTGATAGATACGACCTCGTGTCTGAGTGTCTCTACATCTGCGGGAGAGAGAGCGAGCGCGCGGGCTCTGGGATTATCTACCTGGAATCAATAAAATGTAAAAGCAGGGGGCCCCTGGAATTCAAACGGTTCGTCCCGAGATGCCCAGATAGGATTATGTATAAATGATCGGAAGAGGAGAGCGGCACTCTGAAAAAAGCTTATATTCCTTTAATTATGCAGAGTGCTGCTGGGAGCGAGTGAGAGGGTGAAAGAGAGAGAGAGAGAGATGAAAAGGACTAGGAGGCGAGTGAGCGAGCGAGCGAGAATGACGTTGTAGAAAGGTCCTGCGTTTTTGTGGCGAACGTTTTTGGGCTCTTTTGATGGCCCCAGGCGGGGATTCATGGAAAATCGATTTAACCTGCTGGGCGCGCGAGGTCGTTTTTGTGAAGCTAGCCCGCACGTGGAATGTTGCTGTTTGCTTGGCCGAAAATCAAGAACAGTTAGTCGTTTAATTTTCGTTCGCCTCTAGTTGAGGACTAGGCGAGCGAGCGTGGTTACGCAAGGCGCGACGCTTCGATCATCTGTCTGTGAGATGAAGAATGTCGGGCTGAAAAAGGTCTCCTGCATTCTATGGCCCCTAATTGCCACTTGAGAAACTAATAAAGCTAAGCTCGGCAGAGCAACTCGTAAAGCCACAAGCGCTCGCGGCCATAAAAGAAAAAAGCCAAAATCAATTAGCCATAATGCTGAGGAAAACAAAGAAAGATCTTGAAAAGTTTGCGATGATCGGAAGCGACGCCGGCTGGATTTCAAAAGCACACGTCGCGGCCTGCAATTGAATTCCGAGTTTGCTGGAAGAGAGAGAGAGAGAGAGAGGGAGGAAGGGAGGAAGGGAGGGAGAGAGAAGCATCACGCACACGAAATATTGCCTTTGGCTGGTGCTGCGCTGTTGCTGCTTGCTATGCGGGAAAGGCCCTTGAAATGATCATTGGCCGGCGTGCCCGGGGATCTTAACGAGCCCGGTGCGGTAAGTACGTGAAAAAATTCAGCTTCCTCTCCTCCCCCTGATGCTGATGCCGATGCCCCGCGGACGAAGCGCGCTGCTACTGCTGCTGCTGCTGCTGTTGCTGCTTTCGGGATGTGGGCGATGATCGCAGGCCTGGATCTTAATTATCGAGGGGCCTCCATGGCCGATCGGTATTTGTCAAATTTTACTTTTAAGAACGTGATCGAGAGATAAGCGCCTCGATTTGCCAGGTTAATAGTTTTTGTCAAGTATAAAAATTATCGAAATTTGATGTAACAAGTGGATTTATTTTTCTTTTTAAGTTATCATTCATTCATAAATGGGTTACAATAATTAACATTACATCACATGCGAGAGGAAAGTACAACAAGCCCAAATGAAAAAAGAGGCGGTCGAATTCGGAAAAAAGTAAGGAAGAAAAAAAAGCTTGGAAAGCCATAAAGCCTGCTGGAGGAAGAAAAAAAGCCGAA
>JAPYZA010004949.1:0-11083 GCA_030522685.1 Eupelmus azureus | reverse complement strand
CGAGCCGATTATTAAGGCTCACGTGTAGCAAACAATTTGAATTCCGATTACATAGCTGTTGCATGCATGCAGCAGGGCCCGCATAATTCATTATCGAAATTCATCATCTACAGGCCGATATCTAGCCCAGTGACTGTCGTCGCGCGCGCGCGTCAGAATTGAGTTATATCGCTAGGAGGCGCGCACACGCATGTATATATACATGCACGCACGCATCCACGCAGCGGGCAGAAAAGTAGAAAAGTCTCGGTGTACGACAGCCCCCCACGGGACTTGATTCAATCTCGCGTCAAAGATCTCATTATAGATGGCTCCAAGGAGAAAGTAGCTTCGATCCGCTCCGGAAATACACGAAATCGACGAGGAGCTCCGCCTCCCCCTTACCTTCTCCCAGCTCCACAGCCACGAATTCCAAAGGAACGAGCGCCTTTTTTCGCTCGCCGAGGAGAGATGCTGTTTGCATTCCGGGGCAAGGTTGTTCCCCGGGCGCGCGTTGCCTCGAAAAACAAATATTAAATAACTGTCTTGGGAGGAGAAAAAAAGGAAAATGAGCAATTAGCGGAGAATGCCTTGGCCATTTAGGAGAATAAACAAGACTACGGAGAGCAGCGAGCTTATTTAATTGTCAGACATATTATTGCTGCTGTGCTGTGTACGGAAGTGGTAGTTGTTTGCCGTAAGCGAATTTGCATTGCCGATTGATCAGTTACTCGCTCGCTGGAAAACACATCGTAAAAGTGTTTGGCTGTGCACAATGCTCATTTGTAGTAAAATGAAATAAAGTATGATTTGAGAGAGCTGAAAAAGTGCAGATTAAAGGTCTTTTTTCGGTGAAGCCGATTTTCCGAAAAACGCATGTAAACATTAAAGGCCGAGGACGGGGCTTTGAGCAGCATCATCTCAGGAGAGAAGGCGCGCACCTGCAAAAGAAAAGCAGCCAGCCCTGTTCCTGGTATAGTAAACAAAGAGAAAAAAATGGTGCTCGCAGCAAGCAAGGTGTGTTCCTTTGATCGTTACGCATCGACGTAACTTCCTCGGCCGCGAGAGGACAGTCCCTTCCCACAGGACCGGCCTAATGCGGAATTACCGCAGCCGGATAAGCGAGAGAGAGAGAGAGAGCGCGCGACATTAATCATGCAGGTACCTAGATGCGCTAGTGCGTGCGTGGACGCCCACCGAAATTTTTTCACGCGCGCGACGCACAATGCGACGACTACGTTGCTGCGCGTTCTGATCTGCTGGGCTAGTGCGGTCTCCTTTTATTTTTTTTTCCTCTCCCGACCTTTTCTCTCTCGCTCGCTCGCTATACTCCCTTTTTTCTTCCTTTGGCTCCCTTCCGCGGAGCAAGAGGAGGGGGATGAAGCTTGAGCGGGACAGGTAGTGGCGCGAACGGGAGAGAGAGAGAGAGAGAGCGAGAGAGCAGGACGCCCACAAACCTGTTTTACCTGTTATGTGTCCTGCACACGGACACTCTCGCGCCAAGAGGGAGTAGTGCAAGTCTCTCTCTCTCTCTTTCTCTCTTCCGTCTAGAGGATCTCGGACGGCCCCGGCGCTCTCTCGTATACCTGTTGAAAACCGCCGCTGCGTCTCCCTCTCTTCACGCTGGATTATTCCACCCCGATCTCGGACGTTAGTTTCTTCTCTCTCCCTCTCAAGAGAAGACCTTAGGGCTCAGCGAGGGCGCTCGTTCTTTTTCTCTTTATGCGGCACATCTTGAGGGATCGATTCCTTTCCATTGAGTTCCTTGGGAAAATCCGAGAGCCCGAGAGCCCGAGAGCGCCTCTGTGTTTTTGTATATACGAGGGACTAGGTCGTTCTCCAAGGCGCAGCCGTCTATCTCTCTCTCTCTACTCCCTTTCAAGACTCTTACTACCAGCTCTCTCCCTCGCTCCATCTCCGGGGGTTGCAGCGGCGGCGGCGGCAGATGACGAAAATATTGTGGGCTAAGAGATGCCGTCCAGAGATATATACGCACACACCCCGTTGTTGTGTGGATTTTGGGTTCTTGTTCCCCTGACTTTTCTTTTTTTTTCTCTTTGCGGCAGCCCCCCCCCCCCCCTTGCTCAAACGTCTTCAAGACGATCGTTATGCTTGCACACTCTCACTGCTTATACTTGCGTATATAACTTCAAGGGGTTGCCGGGATTCCTTTTGTGCAGATAGCCCCGTGCACTGCAAGCAGATGGCAGACGAGCATGGGAGAATTCGCGCCGAGGCATTTTTTTATTCACCATATAGGGGGAAAGTTAAGAAGCTGGAGGCCCATTGTGCCCGGTGTCGGAGCTCCTTCTATAGCTTAGGGCTATGTAAACGAGATGCTGCGAAAAGCTTGATAATCTTATGATAAGACGACCTTTCGAAAACTCTATACGGGCTTGCCAATTCGTTGCGTCATAACTGGCGGGTTCGACAAATTTGGTTTTTTTAAAAGGAAAATGGAAAAAATGTCAACTACAATTTGCCGCAGTTATCTCCGAACCAGTTCCTCTGCGGGACTTTAGCTTTATCGGCGGCATGCTCCTGGCCCGGCAAGCTCGCAGTGAAATTTTAATGAACGAACGTGACACGATAGGAGCCGATTTTCGCATTCATCGCTGCTTTGAGTTATCGTCCGCGAAAAACGATTGGCACTTGTGTGTGTGCGTGTGTTGCCTGTCCTGTCTTGTTCTCGAAGAATCGGCAAATGTTTCTCGCTTAAGCAGAATGATGGATTGTGCGTATGGCTATTTTAATTATGAGCAATAAACTTTCTCAAATGGAAATGCCTGCGACTAGTTTTTCGTTTGCACGCAACTGGCTATGCATTTGTCGCATGAATGTTTTTTTACGCGTTTTTTTTTCCGTTCGGTTGAGAAAGGAGAAAAGGATACGACAGTCTGGAGTTGCACTGGTTACGCAATATTTTCAACAGCTGATTTAACAGATAAGGTTCAGAGATAAAAAATTTTTATGAATATTAACCGCAGATCGCTTGTATTCCGATGGCAGGTTTCATGACTTGCAAACCGCTAAATGGGTTTTTAATTATACGGATTAAATAAAATTGAATGAAAAGGCCTAATATGCACTCTTCTTGAAATAATATTTAAAGAAATTATTATTCTTTTGAAGCGTGGTAAGATTGACTTAAGCTGATATGGATAAGCAACATTTTCAAAAATCACTCGTATTCAAGTTGTTGTTTCAATAGATGAAATACTTACGAAAAATTATAAATTGAACTAAAAAGTTGCATCTGCTGTCCTTTAATTACTGTAGTTTCAGTAATGGCAAAGAAATTAAAAATAAAATTGTTCAAACACTTTTTTCATTCAATAATTGATTAACTAAATATACTGGCAGAAAGCTGCATATTTAATAAGCGCATTGAGAGAGAGAGAGAGAGAGAGTCGAGGAAGGCGAGGAAGGCTGGAATAATATAATGTCCCAATTACATAATCGAAAATAGGCGCTAGCTCTTTCCTCGGCTTTTGTCTCTCGGTATTATTATTATCTGTCCAAGAATTTTAATTGTCTCTTGGGTATGAGCAAGTCTGCAAGCTGGCTAGCATATAAAATGGAGAAAAATCCAGTGGTTATCTGTGCGCGATCTGTCTGGTGGAGAAAAAGCCATACGGCGCCCACTTAACCCAGGGGTTAATGGACAAAGCCAAGAGCGCGCTGAGCGAGCTGCGCTTGCAGCCGCCATTAGTCGTTTGAAATGATTAAAGATTGCATGCACCAGCCGCGAGATATATCCGAGATAAATCGATATTCGTCTGCGCGGCGCTGCTGCTGCTGCTGCTGCTGTTGCTGTTGTTGTTGTTCTTTCGTCAGTGCTGCAGGAATATGGGATATATAAGCGTGTGTGACAGGTAGCCGGGGCGCACGTGAGCTTGACTGTCATATGTGCATTCTTTGAGGCGTAACGAGACACTTAGATCGATTAAAGGGCGCGTTGTCGGCGAGCGAAAGAGAGAGAGAGAGCGAGATAGCGGGAGGGAGAAAAAGAATTCCAGGTACGCGAAGGAGAGCGCGAAAATGGGTGGAAAGAGCGCGCGAAGGCCGCTAACATTCTCTTTCTCGCTCCGACAATATGCGTAAGTGCTGCTGCTGCCTCGTGCTCGGCCGGCGCGCGCTGTAAATCAAGCAATAATAATTCCCGTGCCGTGCTTTTTACAAAAATTACGAGAGCCGAGCGCGCCCCGTGCGGCTTTATGCGCTCCATTAGTCCACGCGCAAACGTACTTCTATACTCAAATCTATGGGATAAAACCGATTGTAAATGTTCGAGCTGCGCTTTTCTGCGTGCACATCTATATATATATGCAGCTGTGTATAGGCTGCAGAATTGCTCGACTCTTCCCGGTCGGATATTCCCAAAATTAACAGCAGCAGCAGCAGCATCTTAAGCCAGCGAGAGAGAAAATAAAAAACTTCTTTTTACGGCATGCCCGCACGAAAAATGAGCAAATTACATCGAGCAGCTCTCGCAATTTACATTTTTTGCTCTACCTCGCTTTGAGCGCGCAGAACCGCTTTGAGCGCGGGCGATATCGCTCGGCTCGTCGTCTGCTTTCGCCAAAGATGAATTGCAAAGATTAGAGAACAGCCCATAATACACAGCGCTCTCGTTCGCTCGCTCGCTCCGCTCGATAAGATAAGGTTTTCGGTGGAACAGCTGGCCGCCGCGCGCTGCTCGCGATTCGCGCAGGAAAACCGCTCTCGCACTCTTTATCGGCTATACTTGCGCGCGCTGTATTCAGCGAATGTATAATTATCGGACGTAAGCGTGCGAGGCGCCGAAAGGTTATCGGCTTCAGCGGCTGCGAGCGGAAATATTACGAGCTTGGGCCGAAAAGCTCTAGCTACTTTCCAAAGGATAGACTTTTCCAACTTATGTATAAATCGCCGACTTGAGAGCGATAAATCCCCAGAGGATGCGACGATAATTCGGGAGTTTGCGATTTTTCGCCTGATACTCGCGGCTGATAAGCTGAGAGAGTTGTTTGCTCGAGTTCCGACGAGATTACCGTAGATTACCGAGCAGCGAGAGAACCGAGCGACTCGGAGCGTCTTCTTATCGAATTTTATCGACTGAAAAGGAGACAACTGAAAATAGACGCGCGCAAGCCACGTCGATGCGCCCCCGTATTTCTGCGCGATACTTGCTCCTATCTTTGGCTTTAGCCATAGCATATTTATATACTTGCAGTAGCTGCTAATTTTTGTATTTTCGATATCAGAATAGTCGATACATTTTCATGCCTGCTGCGCGCTATTCTTGACACAGTGAGCTAATTTTCAGAGAAAAAACCGGATGAGATAAATCAGTATTGTTAGATTCTACTGTTAATTTAGTCCCAGATTATTTTTTGGATAACACTTATATGAAAATGTTAAAATATGTCGCAATTCTGTGAAATTTTTATTTTAAACGTTCATCCAGATCAAAATTGAATGTTTAAGCGGCAACGTTTAAAACATGTGTACTTGTAAGAGTATATAATTACCGTTTCGAAAAGAAAAAAAAATAGAATGAACGCACCAGTATTTTCACGAGGCTTTTTCTGCACTGTTTTAACGATGCTTTTTACAGCTTTCTGAAATGTGGCTCCCTGCTATAAAAGCAGTGCACCGAGAGCAAAGGCAAATAGATGCATTTATCATGACTATAATCTAAAATAATATTTGCGTTAAATTCCGATTACTGAATTAGGTGCTCGCAGTGAAAAAAAATCAACTTTTTCGCAAGATGTATATCAAATAGAGGAAGTCCTGATTAATTAAGTGAAATATTCGCTTCATCGTAATACGCTTTATGCGCACTAATAAACGAGCAACATAAATACTGGGTTGTAAAACATTCTTTCTAGGTGAATTACAAACGCTTTTTTATCTTTGAACTTTATACTTGAATGCTTAGTTCACGTTAAGCGAACAGTTAGGTATTTTTTTGTTAAAAGTGCGTCTAGGAAAATAACATATAAACGTTACTCTCGTTTCGATAGAACACGAGACTCGTAGACGTGACAAACATGATATGCTAAATTATCGTTTGTAATAAATAGATATTATTCAAATAAATAACAGAATGTTCCATTACTCAATACATTCATTATTATAAACTTGTTTTCTATAAATAGATTAGAGAGACGCAAACATTGGTAATAATTAAAAAATATTATCAACTCTAGCTCGGTGCTCGGTACTCAATTACCATTAATTAAGATAATTAAAAGCCACCAAAACAGCACTCGAGCCCCACCTGTTACATAAGCGAAAATTCGTCAAAACAAGCCTCTTCGCGAAAAAGCCCAGCGGAGTAACTCTGAAAATAAGGCAAGATTAAGCAAGCTCAGCGGCGGAAATGAGCTCGCCGATAAGCATCGAGCCGGCGCCAAACTTTCCAGCACAATCGACGCCTAGGCAGGAGTAGCTCGGCCATCATCTCGCAGAAATCGCAGAAATCGATCCTTCGGGCGCAGATTAGATCGCGCGCGGCTGCGCGACTCATCGCGAGTATATAGGCTCTCGCGGGCTCGGCCGAAAATCCGCGCCGACGAGAGGCCGTCGATGCAAACGCCGCTTATCTGCAGCGCTTAGATAACTTTTATCGGCTCGGCCGCGATAAATGTTAAGTAACTCGCCGCTTACGCGACGGACTCGAGATATTTCGCGGATGCACGGCGTGATGGGAGTGTCGATCGGAATCTGCAGTCGCGAGCAATTATGACAAAGTCCTCGCGACCGACTGCAGAGATGAAAAATTCGTTGCGTGGGGGCTTATTGTCACGCGCGAAAACTAAAGACGCGGAAAATGCCGGCGATGATCGCTGCCTTTTCAAGCTATTTGCATTAGGAATTGACGCGCGAGCAAAGGAGGATGCGAATGCCGTCTACGTTATGGGCAAACATTGGCACTTTGATAGCGCTCGCGCGCCAGCCTTTTCTCTTCTGCCTCGTGCTATTATTTTGGTTTGTTAAGCTAGAAAAAAAGCTGTTTGCGCAGATGGCGGGGACGGCTTTGTTGCCGCGCCCCGCACGTATTCAAATTTTCACGCGGAATTCTTCTAAACTAAATTCGTAATAAAGATATCGCCTGATGTAAAACGACTCCAACGTACGCGTGGAATAAGTAATTAAACTCATGAATTTGCGATCTAAAAAGAAATAATTTTGTTTGCCAATTTCATTTTGAGGCTTGCCGAATTTTTGCACTATAAACGTCGCTGCCGATTAGCGAGCCAGATTAGCGAGATTATTAGAGACGCAAGTCGATAATCGATTTTAATTGATATCGTAAATGGACATTCATCATAAATATCGGTTATTATAGATATCGGAGATTTTCGAAAAGCTTGATATTATTGCAGGGAACCAAGCGCAAACTTGATTTTTCCCGAGATAAGATATAAATACCTAGTTCGTATTTTTGACGGGCCACGTTCATTTCTTCGATCAGAGCTTCTCATTTTTTTTATTTTCTCATCTATAAAGGCAATAGTATGAAGCTTTCCTTCTTCACTGGCATAAGAATAGACTTTACCTTACAATTACGTTGATGGATAATCGGCATATAATTGCATCGCACAAATATAGAGAAAATGAACTCTTGCATATTAGAACACGTCAATTTGTATAATTTGTCATGTTAGATAAAGTAATAGCTTCAAGAGCTCGAGGTACAAGTGAATCAACTTAATTAATGTTGATATTGTAATGATTGAAAATATAATTTGAAAAACGTTTGCGTTCCAAAGTTTCTTATGCCTACTATTAGCTCAGCTTTAATTAATTTTTCTATCCGATTTTAATGTCCATTAGATCATCGAAATCCGGGAATCAATAAAAAAAAAGTAGTTATAATAAGAATGAATCCCGCGTCTCGTTGCCCCTTAAAATACGGCAATAAAGAAGGCGCTTTGTAACGTCTTCCCAAGGCAGTCGTAAAAACGTCGCGCGGCCGGTCGCGCACACAAAACGAGCCAATTCGCAAGCAATCGGCAATCCAACCCCCGTATATATTCGATCCGCTCCTCTATCTATAAAAGACAAGTGCGACAGCTGCTGCCTGCCGCTCGCGGCGTCATGGCACCGGGATTTTCCCGAAAAACAATCTTGCAATACTNNNTACTACAAAGGGAAATACGCTCGATGCTCTACATATTTTTCACTCGCTTTTTTGTTATTAATCACGCGTGGGGAACGAATTAATTACACACAAGTAGACTGCGCATTATATGTAGTTATCCAACTGTTTTGATTTTTGACACGAGGAAAATTTCTAATATATGTGTTTTCCGATCGTATATTATATAAATTTTAAAACAAGTTTTCTTAATTGCTGATAATCTATATTTTTTACGCGCCATCGATTCAACTGTTTGAGTTTACGTAGAAAATGGATAATGCTCATAGGTACTCAAAAACATATTTTGTACGAGAGTGATAAAAATATTAGTAGAGCACGTATTACAGATCTGCTTAATAGGGTAGACTATGTGAGGTAAAATTGAACGCTTTTCGCAAAACAAAATTAAACTAAATAAGTATATGTATCTTCCTATTTAAAAAGTTTGTTATGATCGTACATTAAAGTAGATGATACATTTTATTCTAGTCGAACTTTTGCTTTAACAATATATTAAACGATACTGTAAATATCAGAATTTGAACACCTTCTCTTTTGTTTTCGTGAGCTTATGATGAAGAAAAAATATATTTGACTCTAAAATAAATCGTTTTCAACGATTAAGATTTAATGTAAACTTTTTATTAGCAGCTGCACTCTAATTAATAAGCATAAATTTAATTACGCTTTCGATTGATTTATTAGCTTTACAGATGTGTTAAAATAATTATTAAAATTATGCTGTTAGCTAATTTAAAAATCAGGTCAAACTATTTATTAAAGAAATTGAATCTCGGTTTACATTACAAACACTTGTTAATTCAATTTTTCATAGAACGGGATAAATTTTAAGGAAAACCTGACTTTCTTGAAAATTAAAAGGATGTCCATACAGTAATATGTATATAGAGAGTTGCAACATTTATTTTCCGTAATTAATAAATCTGCTTCTATCTACTAAATATTGAAAGATGTTCATAGCGACATATTATGTAATTAAAATTTGTACGAGCCTCTCGGCATTTGGAATAAATTAATATTATTGATTTCTAATATTGAACATAAAATGAGAGAAGTATGCAAAATTACGGAGACGCAATACTCCGACGTAACCTTTTGGAGCTATTAGCGTAACCCCCGTTGTAGCTATAGCCGCGCCCTCGCAAACGCAAGCCAAAAGCCATCCTCTCTCTCTCTCTCTCTCTCTGGTATCGTCGAAAAAAAAAGTCCCGCGCGTCGTGCAAACATTCTCCTCGTCCGCTGGCAGGAGAAAAACAGCTCTCTGCGCGCTGCTCCGTGGCATTTTGACGCGACGACTTAACGAGTCTCTCTCTCTCGCACCAATACAGAGAGCGAGAGAGAGAGGGACGGGGGACGAGCGAGGCGTGCGCGCAATATACATCGCGAGCGAGCGAGCGAATTTATACATCACACGCATGATCGTGTCTGCCCCCTCCTCTGGCCGGTCGGTTGGGAGCGCGCGCGAGAAAAGGCATCATCACGAGGAAGCTACGAGGAAGTAAAGAGCTCGATCGTCGTCGTTGTCCCCCCACTATACCTACTGCTATATAGGAGCGCGCAGGCTGTCTCTCTCTCTCTCTCTCTGTTTCTCGTCCCCCGCGCTTGCTTGACGATAGCGGGCGCGTTCGACTATTTCCGTCGGCTCTCGGCGCAGCGGCTCCTGATTCGCCGGGCGCGCTGGGTAGGAGAGCCCGAGAGCCGCTCTCAGCCGCTCTCGCAGCTAAACGCCGGAGCGCGAGCGCGCGGTTCCCTCAGTCGCTCGGCAGCCTCGACACTCGACGCACGCAGCTCAGCAAACTCTACACTTTGGCAAACCGTGTGCGATAACTGCTGCTAACTCCACTCTATCCAAAACACTCGCAGCAACTCTGAGCTGCGCTTCTCTTACTTGCCGAGCCGCTCTTCTTACTCTTTAAAGAGCTGCCCCCCTGCCAAGTGTCGCGACCGTGTGTACCTAGTGTGCTCTCTCGAACCAACAGTGTGCCAGGAGGGCATTCAGCAGCTACACAGCCATAACGTGTGCAGCGGACTGACAGAGAGCTGGGAGGAGGAAAAGTGCCTGCCGCAGTGTGCCGCGTGCGCGTATCTCTCTCTCAACTTTTTCCATTTTTGTTTGTGACAGCGATATACAAGGTGCGCGACTTATTCTTGCTCTCCCACGAGCTCGCAGAGACTTTCCTCGACAGCCGCAGTGAGTGTATATATACACGGCAGCGCCGGTACTGCCTCTGTCTCTGCTCTATATATCTCGTGAGCCTCAAACACCGATGAACTCTGACGCGGGACTAGCTCACCGAGACGGCGCCGACAAAACCAGCCGTCCCAGCCGCTGACCAAGTCAATCTTCATCCGCAGTCCAACTGCATAACACCAAGGTGAGACACTTATTTTGCTCTCTTGTCTGCTCTCTCGCAGCCGCCACCGGCGCTCTAGCCTGTAAACAAACCGCCCCCGCCTGCGCTCGCTCTCTCTGCCCCCTCCTCACGGCGCTCCGGAAGCGATCCGCGAATCTTTCGCGTTACGTGTCCCAGACTTGTTTTGCAGCTTTTTCTCTCGCCTTTTTAGCAGTTACAGCTTCGGTATTGCGACAGTCTTTTAAAAAGTAGCTTTTGATCGCACGCTGCGCGCTCGATGAGTGCAGTTTTGAAAGCAAGAGTGATGCACGCGTTTTTTATAGAACACAACGCGCAACGCAATAGCGCTCGCAAGTCGAAAATAAAAATAATCTCGTGGTGAGATTGATGGGTCGAAAATGCCGGGAGTCGAGAAAAATCAATAAGCCATCGCGATCCCCTCATCATCTTGATCACGTGAACACTTTGCCCTTTAAAGCCTCGTCTCTCTCTCTCTCTGGTCGTTATCAATCGGGCGCGGGCATATCGAATGAAGCAGAGCACGGGCCGCCACCGCCGCCTTCGCGATCCATATCGCAGCGCTACTTACGCACAC